>JAVSBS010006204.1:0-14772 GCA_033124195.1 Coracias cyanogaster
AGTCTCCTTCCTCTTGGTAGCCATGGTTCAAGTACTAGTACATTGTAATAAGGTCCCCCTAAGCCTTCTCTTCTCAAGGCTGAACATATCCATTTTTCTCAGCCTTACACATATTAGTGTATAAATGAGCAGTCTAGCTTCTTGAAAGCTTCACCAGCAGCTTCTTTAGTTCATTTTTCCATTTATGAAACATAAGTTTTTTAAAGGTCATATTATCATAGGCTCTTGGTGTTTGCAGCACATCTAGTTCCACAGAGGTAGTGTTTGGTTTGGCCATGGCTGCCCATCACAGAGTTCGTTAATTCTTTTATTTTCTCCTGGCAGTATTAATGAACTAATGGCTCACCTTCCTACTTCTGGTGCTTTTCATTAGTGTACTTTGGAAGGAACTACACAGCTCCTAAAGAGTGTTACAGAAATCTAAACTAGTAATGAAAGAGATTACACACTCAGAATCAACTTATTCTTTCTTTGCCTCCTTAAGAGCTTCTTTGATGACCCCTGAAGACAAGGAAACTCTTCCCACTGAGTTGCAACATATACAGTTTCTTGTTTGGGCATCTAATATTTGGGAACAAATACTCAAAACTAATATGTCCTGTTGCCTACATTTCACTCTTCTGTTGAAATAAGAGCGAAGCATGGGGAAAGACGATAATTATTAATATAACCAATTTTATACAAGGACTAAGATCTGCTAACTATCATGAAAGTAAATCCTGACTCCAAACAGTAACTGTTCCCAGCTTTTCGTTTGCACTGGTAAGCGAGTCTGCAGCTCCAAAGTCAGCCAGGAGGAAACTGTAATAAATACAGGTAAGAATGGGCTGGTTTTATCCTGACATACATTAACAGTGCACCTAACAGCAAAACATACCTTTAGGACAGAAGAGGAGAAGTCTGGCAGTCTGGCTGGATTTACACACAATGCAACTTGAAACTAGATAGCCCTTGCTGCCACAGCAGATACTGCGTTCCAAGGTAAATCCAGCTGGATTCATCCTCACTGGAGCCTAAGGCATCCAGAACAATGGGTTTTGTCTTTTTTGAGCAAAAGAAGATCTAAGAAATGTTAATCAAGGTATATCTCCAACCCATTAAGCAAGTCTACCTCAATATATATCCCATTCCAGCAGGAATAACATCTCTTCTGAGCACTGAAAATTATTTTCAGACTTTCAACCTTCACAAACTGCTGTGAGTTTAGGTTTCTGTTCATCATGAACTTAACTTTCTTATGAGTCCCTTGCATTTTTGAAGTATCTGTTGGAGAAAGTGGATGAAGTAAGGATGCTGACTACATGCATCCAGTACTCAATACCTAGCACACCTGTGATATATAAAAAAAACCCAGTAACAACAGAGATGTATGTTCTTGGGGAGTTTGCCCATATTCTGTGATCTTAGACAAATGACATCATGGTAGGTTTAACAGTTTTGGGCTGAGGAACTTTAAGAAAGTCTACATCCATTCTGATATGTTTATATAGCTTAGAAGCTTACCATTAAGTTCAGATACACATTGTATGTCTCAGGAATGACCAGCCATCTCTCCTACCCACCCCTGCCTTTCCCCATTTTATAACCTGTGCCCAGAAAAGATGAAATTATAACAAACCTTCTGCTCAAAAGGCAGAAGGGTAAATTGAACCTGGGGGATGTAATTTAACACAAATACTCTCAGTTCCAACAGCCCTTTTGTAACACCAAACCTAGGGAGCAGTGTTCCCAGCTCTCTGATGTTCAGCTTTCTCCCTCTGTAAAGAGAGATTAATAGTACTTACCTAGCCCACAGACATGTTGAGACAATTTGTGTACCACATTTTTAAGTCTGCATCTGAGAGATGCTTTACAAAAGCAGACTATATTTAAAAGCACAGTCCTCTTGTCCTTTTGGAAAAGTAGTTAAAAATAATAGGTTGCATATTCAAGTGTGTTCTGTAGTCTTTTTTTTTTTCCCCCACTGCTGGTCTTCATTGAATATTTCTTGTATATTTTACGAATGGCATGACTGCAAAACAAATAACATGTGCCTGAGAAATCTTCTTTCAAATAATACCAAATAATTGGGCAGGTGAAACAGAAGGGTCTTGTGTCTCTCCTTTCTTATCAGGTGCAAGCCTAGAAGACAATAAAATGAAGCACCATAAATCACAGAAATCTGCATGGCATTGTCTCACTTGATGCTAACTGCAGAGAACACGCATTTTACAGTTTTTAGTCATCATCTTTGCGTGAGTGATGATCCATTTTGTTACTAAGGATCTCTATTGGTGGCAAATTAATGTACATGGATTCATTAAGTATGTTTTCCTTTGAATGTGTGATTGCTTCTCTTCCCCCTCCTAAGGATGCAAACACTGCTGTGCATCACTGCAGTGCGAATCAGTAGGGTTCTTCCAATCTTACAGGCACAGCCAGAAAACAAAAAATGGCACCAATTTATGTATTTATTTACACTGGTTAAAAATATATCAGAACAAACTTCTTTGTCACACAGGCCTGGTTTCTGATCTTAAGAAAAGATCAGAAGTAGGAGCAGTTCCACAGTAGAAAATTATTTTGTATGTCCCCTAGCAGAAGTGAGGATTTTGGTCTTCTGAAGACACTAAATATGTAGGAACATCCCTCAGCATCTGTCTCTTCCCTGCATTGCTCCACCACTAGCTCAGGCCCCACTGACTCCCACTTGGTGCTTTTCCAAACCAACAGCTGCCCCTCAGCTACCACCTCTTCTCTGGCATCTTTTCACCTCATTTTCCCTGGCCACACACACACTCAACTAGAGAGATCTTTACTTGATATTAGATAACTACAGGACCCCTCTCCTACAAAGGAAAGCTAGAAAACATAATTGGTGTATTTGCCCCTGCCTTGCAAATTAAGACTGAAAACATCATCTAAATAACCTCATGGTACAACCTAAAGAAACCCCTCCCAAGCAATTTTAAGTTACTGGGTGTCTAACATGGATTTTACTTTAAGTAAAAAGAAAAATCATTGCAATAATATAATGCATGGTCAAATATAGCTTTGAATTTCCTGGCTGAACTGTTACTAGCTTGTGTCAGAAATTCAGTACTATGTAAACAAAAACCAAACCAAAATAAAAACCAAAAAACAACCCAAAATCCCTCTAAAAATCCCATTCAGCACATTTCCTATAAATCTTGTAGTACTTACCCTGAAGATCAGAACAGTTCCTTGGGTAAGTTTGTAATTAAAAAGTTTTACAAAGTGCATTTCATTTACTTCAGAGACAAGAACAACTCCACTGGAGCCCTTCTGGTCTGTCAACTGCATGAATTCCTGCAATTAGATTTTTTCTTTTCACTAGACAAGACATGTTATGAATCTACTGGAAAAGAGCAGTCCCAGCCCTAGTCAATATATTCATTTGAGGCTTATGAAGCATGCCATTAATATTTTGAAATCTTTTGATCTTTTTTATGAACAAAAGACAAATGACATCTCCCCATCAGCAACTATGTGAGACATCAAGCTTTTTAAATACTGTTATTCCCCCATCCTCTGTTTCTTAGAATATCTTCACAGTAACCGTATTGATGCGTTTAAAATTACTAGGGAAAATAATTTCTCAGCTGTCACTGTGCCAAGTTTCACTGTGAAATGTGTTTTTATAACTCCATTATGAAACTCTGGAAGTCAGGACCAAAGAGCGAAACTAAATTGGGAGGATATTGAGCTACAGTCACAGGCCAGCAAAGCTGTTCATTGTGGTTATAGTTCATCTGATCCTGCTCATTTGGGGTCTAGACAAAAGGAAGGCAAGAAGGAACAAGGAAGCTTTCTTGGGAGACCAGAGCATCTCTGGGTGCCTGCCTATGTCTCGCAGCTGACTGAAAGCTAAGGTGGGGATTCTGAAGAGCAGCAAGTGCAACTTCATGATAGTGCTCTATGGCACAGCCATTTCCTTTCATGTTACATTTGATCTGTGGCAAGGTGTCAAAGAGTAAGCAGCTATGATACCTAGTGTTAAGTCCTACAAGTACTTTTAAGAATGTCACTGTCACTTGCTTTCTTAGGAAGGCTTATATACATTAGCAAAAATCAAACTGTTTCACTATGAAAAACATCTAAGTCACTGCTTGCACCCTATTATTTTTAATGTTAAGCTCCCAAAACAGTTGTCTTAGAATGTGATTGACATGTTACACTGAGATGCACAAGTGATTATGAAAAATTTACTGTTTCTTGCTATATACCATTGCTTCATTATTTCTAGCTGTTGAACTTGGACCAACTTGGTGGGGTGAACAGATTTTCCAACAGGTAATTGACTTCAAAAGAAGGCCTGCAATAATTCTAGCTGGCTGTTACACTGGGCATAAGTCTTCTTCCATTAATTAATCACTTCAGGAGCATTTTTCATTCTGAATAAATTCATTATTTTTAAACATATGACATTTAGCTGTATAAATAAGCTCTAGAACTGTGATTTAAAATGCGTGTGCTAACTGCAGGCACGGCGTGCCATGGATAGCAGAGCCTCCTCTGCATTTTCTGGAGTGACTTTATCTTCTGATTACAGAGAAATGGGGGCAGGGAAATGAACTGACTTGTGATTTCACCCACTTATTACCAGGATTTATTTACTTGCATGACTGTTGCATTTAAAGACACATGCAAGGAGACATTTGTGTACCCAGAGAGGTCCAAAATGTGCCCAAAGTAAAAAGAAGCATACCCAAGGAGGACAAAACCCAACCAAATCTAACAAAAGATCCAGTAAATTGGTCTTGCTAACATATAGGTACTCCCTCTGGTTCAACTGGACCAGTTCAGTCATTCCAGGTTTTTTTCATTTTAAAAGCTGGTTTTGACAATAACAGCTTGGGCAGATGTTCTTTTCTAAATCTGTTGTTAGCATCTGAGGATATTACTACCCAGGTTGCTAACAAGAGGTTAGAATCTCCCAGCTAATTTTATCTCTAGTGGATTGAGTTTCTCATGAGCAGAGCTGGGTAGATGTCTGCTTCTGAGGGAGAAGCTGATTTTAAAAAAATGATCCTGCTAGTAAAACAAAGTGTCTGGTAACACTTTCTGGCTGCAAGTCTAAAAAAACAGCCAAAGAAAACAATTTCTCATGCAATCAACTATTAAAATGTGCAACTCATTCCTGTATCTAAGGGAATGGGATTAGTCCTACAGCTCATGGCCACAAAATGTTGTGGTGGCAAGAAATTTACATTGTGTTCCAGAGATTAAATACATTGATGGAGGGTAAGTCCATTGTTTTCTGAACCGTGATGGTCCAGATGCTGAGGTTAGAGCCTCTGACTCCTGAAAGGATGTACAATGATGCACCTTCTTTAAGCATTCACTACTAACCATAGTCACTATAGGGCATTATCCTGACCCAGCAGGACCATTTTTGTCCTGCTAGAGTTGCTCTGCATTAGTTACTCAGAAGCACCAGTAAGTGAATACGGCTTCAGACTCAGTCTGGACCACTGGGCTTTTGTCTTTTCTCTCTCCCTCTCTTTTTCTAGTCTTCTTACAAAGGAAGACTTCATACCCAAACAGTCCTCCACACCTATCCAGGCTGAATTAGACTCAAGGCAGCCTAACTCCAAAAATCAGTCCCTGCCACTTCTACCAAAGAAGAAACACCATCAGTCATAGCACTATTAGTACCTCATTAGAAGTCACACAAGTACTTTCCATGCCTGGTACACTAGCCCACAACAGACAGTAGTGCATGTGGTTGGCAAAGAGTCAGACCCTTTATGGACTAGCAGACAGGCGAAGCACTTGATCCACTGGCTGCAAGTAGGCATGAAGCCATTAAAAATAAAAAGTCACTGCTTCCTCAGGTATTAATGTGGTTCTCCAGAGTGTACAATTAAAACAAATATTACCATAATTATGGGGTTTTTAGGGGTCCCATTTTAAAGCAGTGGTTTTTTAGTAACACCTCTTCAACTTCTCTCCTACATTCAGCTACATACAAGGTACTAAACTGGGCCCAAGCCAGTAACAACAGCAGAGTCGTCCTGCCTGGCAGTCCCAGCAGTCTGCTCCATCAGTTCCCACAAGCCTATTGAGCAATATGTATAGGAAAGGAGCGCAGCTGTAGCTCTGGCTGCACTTCACTCAGAAGGTATGCTTTAACCATTCCAAAACATCCAGTGCTTTATTAAAGCACTAACTAAAAGCAGGGGAAAAAAAGAGAAAGAACCCCAAAGTCACTAAATTCATTTAAATTTTTTTCAGTCACTGGGGAAGCTCCAGTCTGCACGATGACTACAAAAGGCACTGCATCTAACAGCCTTGCCAAGCAATTTGAATATGTCGGTACAAGACAAAAATTCAAAGCTTTCCTACTTGCGCTATCAATCAAAGTGAAGCTAAAATTACAGCTTAACAAGCAGGTATACATGTTTTAGTTAGCAAATGAGGCAAGCAGGGCACATTATTTTTAGTTGAAGTGATGAGGAAAGTGAAAAATAGAAGGAGGAAGGAAGGAAAAATTGTGTCTGTCAGTTTGGCTCAGGCTTCTGAAGTTTTAGCTAACATTGGCAGCATTTGGATACGATACGTCTCCGAATGGCATTCAAGGAGACTCTTGGACTGACTATTGTTGTGCATGTAATTGCATCGTAATTTAGGTTTTTTAAATGAGTTAGAAAAGAGCTATTGAACTCACCTCAAACATGTAAATTAATTGTCAGCTGTTTTATTAGGTGAACCCACAGGGCCAGGATTATCATAAAACACTGCTTTCTCAAGCAGATGCTCACCAAAATCCAATGCACATCAACATGCGTTTTGTCCCTGACTCAATGCCTTTCAGATGAACCTACAGAGAACTTTCAAATTACTATGACAAAATCTGGATCAGCAATGAGCTGATATTCTGTCTCAAATTATGGAAATAATCTGCCCAAATACGGCCATAATTCGTCTTCCCTAATACCATACAATAACATGACAGTTGCATGACTGCTAATAAGACCCTTTAGTCTAGGGCTTTGGACCCAAAGTAAGCCAAGTTTCCGTTCTCTGCATTGTATCAGCAAAACGGCTTCCCGTAACACTGGGTGATAAAGACAAATATCTAATTTGTCTTGCAGGTACACTGAACTCATTGCTGAACATATTCATGAAAATCACAACTATATTCCTACCTACCAAGAAGCCTTAATTCCAGCTGGGTTATGGTTGCTATTGTGTGTTTTTCCTAAATGCTATTTGGTAAAAGCGCTCACCCATACAGCTTGAACTCTGCCCTTGACATATGTACAGCACCATAAACACAGTCACAATAGCGTTAGGTACAAACAAGTTCCTCTCAGCGCTTCTTGAAATGCAGAAGACCATGACTGTGGATGACAGAACTCTGTCCTTACCTCAACTTTTGACATGCACATTCTGCTTCCAAAATCCTAATCTTTTGCCCTGGCTAAGGCATATCCATACATGACAGTATTGAATTCAGATCACAGAAGCTGGACATTTTTGCTGGAATTTGATTTAAAATAGAATTGTCTTGTTAAATGCTGTTAGAAATAATGCAGGGTTGCCTTCCCAAAAAGTTGTGGTAAATTTTTTTTGGTCAAAGACAAAAGGTCACCTGTGGAATGTAAGCTGTTTTTAACAGTAAAACAATTCCTTGTTTTGCTACAGTGCAGTGGGAAAGGAAGAAAAAGGCTCAGGGGTGCTGCTCGATCCATTTTCAGAATAATCAGCCAAACAAAATTGGAAGCAAAGGCTAGCATGTCTCATGATATCAGAATTTTCTGAATGCTGTTCTCATTGGTTTGATGAGTGGGGAGGTGGGGGGAGAATCTCTTTTCATAATTCTTTCCCCAGAAGGAATAATTTCCCACAGGAATTATTTCATCATAAATTGCGGCTAGTAACTCACAGAAGAAGAAGAAACCAGTTGGTAGCAAATAGTCAAGTTTCTGTCCCCAGCAGGGAGCTGAAACAAGAAGCTTTTTTCTATTACTATTTAGCCCATCCTGGGGCGTGACTCATTAGTGCTTTCGTGCCTCATCGGGATGTTTTGGTCAGTCTTAATTTTAAGAACAGTCTGATCCCTTTTTCTGTTGCTTTCAGGGCACACACTGAATTTTATTGCTGCATATAGCACTCTCGTAAACTCTGGAGGTGCTTCAGGTTCAAGACTGCACTCAGTGGAAATAAAGGTCACTGAGCCAAAATGAACAGCTTTGGTGAGCTTTTGTCCCCACCAGAAACAAACTCGAAATTTTTGCTAAAGCAGAAGTTTGAATTTCTGAGCAGCTGCCTTCCCACAGGTGTGAGCATACTCAGTAGGGCAGAAGGTCCTGCTGGAGAGGGGCTGGAGTACACAGCGGGCTGTGACCCTGAGCACAGAAAAAGGCCCCAGGTTGTGCTTGCAGAACAGAACCATGGACAGGTTGGATCACTGCACTGACAAGAGATGGTTTTGCTGAAGTTGCAGTATGTGCAGAAGAGTCTGGAGGTGGGATAAAGCCATTGTGTTTACCGACTTTGAAGGGCTTTTGATGGTTTCCAACTCAGGAGTTGAGAGATGTCAGCCACAACTGGCAAGTCTCCCAGAAAAATCAGATTTGTCCAATGTGTGTTAGCATAAACAGGTCTTCCCCCCAGCCAAAGCAACCCATCAAGCAAAAAGCATGGGCAAAATTGGAAAGTTTGAGAATGAAGTCAGAGGTAGGAGGACTGGAAACTGGAGACTGGAAAAGTGACAGGTGAGAGCCAGGTAAACTACCTTAAAGTCAAAACCTCCATCATGCAACTTCTCACCTCCAATCTATCCAAGCATCTTGTTTAAAATGTTTCATTATCTTCTAAAACCTGGTGAGTTCATAGCCTGGATAACAACTTTCACAGTAATTTTCACAGCTTTATGGGCCTTTTGTCTTGTGTTGCCTTTTTCTGGGGGGAACAAAGAGGGTGTAAGCAGAATCTGACTATGGAGAAGGACAAAGAGGGAAAAGTGAGATGCAGATGTTTGATAGCTTGGAGAGAAGCAAGAGATACGATGATCAGAGAAAATAAAAGTCTGGTATGAAAGAAAAAGAAGTCAGAAGAGTAGCAGGCTCTTGAACATGGCAAGAGTACCCCAAGACATGCCCTCACAAAATTCACAGGTGCTGGCTAGTGACCTGACAGCTGAGAGCCATGCTGATGAACATGTGTTTGGAGGTGGATCAACCCAGGACACACCAGTGCCAGAAAGGACTCTTCCCCATTGTGGTCCTGTGTTGATTCAAAGACCAATGAAAAGGCTGCCTTGGGATTTTCTGGCTGAATTGAGTCCTCGTGGTTGCAGGAAAATTCTGCAGCTGAGCTACTCCGGCCAAGACGTTAATAATAATTGTTGTGTGCATCTCCTCGACCATGTTTATCAGCCTGGAGAAGTAACAGATGACAAAAACAAGCAATGCTATGCTGTGCTCCATTGGTTCTTCCCCCTTAACACAGAACATCACCAATACCAGTTGCAATGAACACAGGAAAAAAGATTCAGGCAGCTGCTATTTCCACTGCAACCAGGCTCATTTAGGGCCACTGAAAATATTACTTCTTGATACCACAAAGGCAGTTTTCTTGAACTCATTCCAGTTGGAAATAGATCTGTCCCCCAGGAAACAAAATTACCACAAAACAGTGTGTGTGGGGGGGGAGTGTTGCCCCTCTGCCCTAGTGGGATTCTTACTATTGGATGTTCTCATGCACTCCTGAACAAGCACTGTTGCAACCAATTCTTTAATATCATGCAGCCTAGTACTCAGTGCTTCCTGCTCACAGCCCCTGCTTTCATTTTATTCCTTTTGCCAGGCTGTAACATCTTGGTTTGAATCAAGTTGACCCCAATGTCTCTGTCCCGCCTGAAATTTTTTTTAATACTTTCAGGAAGGTAGTTGGTCTCTTTCCAAAGCAGAAGCTGTTGTTTGTGATTTTATGCTTATAAGATCCTTGCACAAGCAACTCTGAACCACATGCTCTGGAGCAAGGACCTGATATTTGTCACTGACACAATTTGTCTATCTAAATAGTAAAAACTCCTCTAAAAATTCCCCTAAATTTAAGCTGTGGAGCAGGGGGAGAAAAAAAGAGCGCAAAACCAAACCCTTCCTTTAATAGTTTCACACATGCTCCATAGAAGCTTCTAGCACAAATTCATGTCCCAAAATTTCACCCACGTTTGGCACATTCCTGCTTTTTCTGATGCTCTGGTGGAAGAATACAGAGGATCCTGGGGGGTCTGTGGCCAACACACAGCTAGGTAGAAAAGGAGGAGAGAGAGGAGCAGAAATTTTGCTTGTCAGAAGAAAACACTGTGCTACACACACACACTGCAGAAATGCACGAGATGTGTATTCACCAGGTTGTACAAGCATGTGTAAAGTCAGTACCATGATCAGAATATGAAGCAATTAACAGTGTTTATCTTTCCCTGATTCCAAAATGTATTTCCAGCAACACAGGAGTTAAACAGGCATTGACTGAGCTGAAAACAGGGATCAGTTGTTCCGATGTAAGACAATAGGCTACTGAGAGTGTGTGCCCTGTGATCCAGACTTGGAGAGAACATAAGAAAGAAAAAAAGATATAATTGTACAAATTGAACAAGTTGTAGTACTTGGGCTTTTTGAACATGGTATAATCATTAACTGATAAGATTAACTTGAAGGCAAATTCCAGACAATGACAGCCTAGGTAAAGAAATGAGAGCAGAGAAACATTTAGCCAGCTAAAGGAGAAAGGAATTTGCTCTCGAGAAGTATTCTGTTGGCCATGAAGGGTCAACCCACTCTGGTGCCTGCCCTGCAGATATTCTCTTCTGGGAATCTGCTGAGAAGTTGAACATGGAAGTGGGAGGTTACAGGGACCATGGGTCAGGCTCCTTTGCCAGCCACAGAAAGAAGCAGGTTTCGCATTTTGCTTTTTTAGAGTAAGCAAAAGGTCCTGGACAAGGAGATTGAAGAGCCTTTGAACTGCCATGCTAGTATAGACAAATGACCCAATTGGTCTGCTTTCCTGGGAACAAGTATCCTGAACTCGTAACTCTGTGTTACGGGAATTTAACATAATTAATTCTGGATTCACTCTTTTTTTTCTCCACAGCTGCAGAAGGAAATTTTTGGTCTTGGTGTGCTGATCAAGTAGAAAACATCACTACCCTCCACTCTGCATGACCAGTGGGCTCCTGTACAGCACAAGTGTCTCTTGCCGCAGTAAATCTCTCTTTCTCCTCTCCTTTTCCTGACCTAACATTGACCTATCTATTAGATGAACAGTACTTTCGTGGAGTGTGACTAATTGGTTTGCACACTACATTGTCATGAGAGGCGTATGTAAGTCAGAAGAAGGAAAGAACAATGCTGATGAGTTATTAATCTCAACACAAACAGGAAGGAAGGGTAGATTCATCTGTAAAAATACAATATGTTTGGAGCTGAACTCAGTAAAAATTTCTACTCTGGTTTACTCTCGTTTCTTCTATGGTTTCACAGTTAAAAGTCCCCTTTTTTTTTTTAGAGAAAACTGTAAAAAATACTTTGATGCCGTGCCCATTTTATGATGGCTACGAAAGACAGTGGAGTCATGGAAAGCAGTCTGGTAGGAGCTATAGATTTATATAAAGCATAATAGATAGAGTTGCATAATAACTGATTGTCAGCTTGACAACTGTCCTGGAAAAATAGAATGGGGGAAAGATTTATTTCAGGTTAGCCTAAACTTATTTTCTGAAAAACATTAGAATTTCAGTCCAGAATGGAAGCCTGGAGCTTACTTCCAAACTGCAGCGGCTAAGCAGAGCTACTCTGCTGCCAGTGTCTGGATTCTTGCCTAACGGTCACAAGAAAGAATTTATATGGAAACCCAGTGCTAATACCAGTCATATTTTAAACATTTGATCAGCAATTAAATTTTGACTTCTCAAGAACTGACAACTAATTCATGCTCTGTCCCAACAAACTCAGTGTTATTGAAAACATTCTAGGCCAACAATACCAATAGTGTCACTAGCATGGTTTCTATCGTGCTAAGAGTTATATTAAAAAGAAACCCATGCATAGCTGGGAACAAGAAACATATGTAGGTGATTTAGACACACACAATTGTTTGGGTGAGGTTTGGTTTGTTTTGTGATGTCTTCAATTATGAATCTGCAGGGGATCAGTGCAAGTATCAAAATCATCTTAATGAAATATTTAACTTCCTAACTGGTTCAGGCAATGACCATGACAAGATGCTGCTATATCCAATCTCTATGAAGAAAAAAAATGGTAAGCAGCCATTGCGTTGTTCATCAGACTGCAGCCTTCTCTGAAAACAAGTATTAGTATAAGTGAGAATGACTTGGCTGTTATGGTAATGTATATAAAAGATCTGAACATTAAAATGAGAGATGATTTTACTTTACTAATTGCAGTCACTTGTCCTTCTACTGGGCTTTTCACTCGAAGATCAAAACCTTGTTAAAAGCATTAGTAAGTGAAGTCCCAGGGCACTCCAATGTGAAAAACATAATAAAATCCTCCTCAATTCTGAAGTCAAGAAGCTCAAAGAAGACAGACAAGCTCTAATATTAATTTGTTTGAACTTATGTGACACATGGGCTATGTCCAAGGACTCCAACAAAAGATAAGCACATTGTGTGATTTTATGTTATTTAAGCCTGATTCATCTCTTCCATGGTCTTAGAAATGACAACACAGTGTGCAGTTTGGAGCTGAAAAACAAAAGCATCTGCCATGACATTGAATGACTCGCTCTTACCAGAGTTTTTCTTGCCTCCCTCAAGTTCTGTCAAGGGCTGTGCTCTGGACAAGGAAATGTTGATATCCTGCATATTTCCTCCCATCCTCATCTCTTTTTCCACTGATGTCCACCTGCCTTGTTCTGCAAACAATTGCCCAGGCTAGTCTAAAAAAAATTAGACTGTAGGACTGCTAATGGCCATACAACAAAATGAAAATTTGCATTTTTATCTGACACTATAAAATTCAAAATGAAGCAAGCAGAATCTCAAGGAATTAAGCACTTTCAGGAATGTATATTACTGAATAAGGCCGCATTTACACCAAACAATGCTCCTAGTCACTTCCTACTAATAAAGATTTTCGACATTCATTCTGAAGCATAACCTGCCTTAAAGGATGCTCTGCACCACATGAGCAGTGGATGGCAGGAACACACACACACCTCTTTGTACCCATGTCTGCCTTTAAACACACACATGCTTCCGTGGAAAGAATGATGGTGAGACAGGAGCAATCTGATGACAATGTGGCAGCATCACACTGACAGGGTGGCAGCTTTGCACCTGCACACAGACAGTAGTCCAGTGGTAGTATCCCACCTGGTAGTCTGCAAAGTGATAGCTTCAGCCTGATAAGGGACCATCTGCCAAGAGTTGTGGTTGCACGCATACATCAAGAGACATTTTTGCTTTTGGTAACAAAACCTGGGTTTGGTGCTCCTCATTCTGTTAAGTCTGTGGGCAACACTGCAGAGGAGCTGTGAGCCCAGGCTCAGCTCTCAGAGCCTAAGTCTCGCTCCCAGAGCCTAGACGAAATTACAGAGATCCATTAAAATGTGCAACAGTTTTTCCACTCACACACAGGACATAAAACATGTCAAGAGATAAATCAGGACACCCTGAGTCTCAGATTGCCTGGCAAACATCTACTCTCACTCTCTCTTCTAAAGTAGATTATACGTTCCTAGGGGCTTTGGCAAATACAGCATCCCTGATCAGATACGGGTACCATCAGTGTTATTTGTAACATATGCAGACCCCCAAGCCGGATTACTCCCTGCCCAGTACCAAGGAGAAGAAGATAGCTTCCCTCCCCCTGGTTTGGTCCTGCCCGGTGCTGTGCACTTTTGGCTGTCATTAACTTCAGAGAGGACTGGAGGCATGCTTTTGGGCCATTTTAGTCTGAGCATGTGGGTTTTTAAAAGCCTTTGGCCCTGTTCTCCTACCTCTGAACTTTTCCTTCTTCTAGGACTGACAGCTTTAAGGAGCCTCTTGTTCTGCAGGGCAGCACCTGGACTGGTCCTCTACTGCCTTTGTTCTCAGTAAAGCCCAGGCTATGTTTTCTTTGTTCTCCTCTTACCTTGGTCTTTACACAGCATGAGGAAAAGCAGAGTAGTGAGTGCATTAAGGGCACTGAGTACCTTGTAGCCCTCCTGTTCAATGCAATTTCTTCCTCTGCGTGTCATTGTCCTGCTTTCATCCCCATCAGAAACTTTCCTCAGCCCCTCTCTTCCCCTCCACAGTGAGGGTGGAGACCTTCTTTAGGACAGGAGGGATCTGCCCTGAGGTCCTGGGTATGCAAAAGAAGACAAGAGAAAGTATATAGCAAGAGGTATCCAGGAATCTGTTATAAAGCTGAAGGAAACAAACAATAAATGGCAGTGGCTTTATAAAGAGATGTGTGACTGGACAGACTTGCCTGATGTGTTAATATTAGTGGTAAATAAACCCTGGAAAAGAAAACTTTAGGTTTGAAGACTATTGCAGGCTGAATTCAGAAAAGCATTAGAGAATATTTGGTAACCTATACCTCTTCCCTTTCTCTGAGTATGGCCTAAAGCCTGAGATTTAGGCACTTGCTTAAAATTAAGATCACAAATTGCTTAACTTTTCAGAAATGCAAAAGAAGCACACAGAAAGCCAGAAAAAAATTGCATATTGTGTATAGGTGGCAGTGGGAAAGACTCAAAGCCCCAGGTGCTGCTGGGGAGATAACAGGGTAAGGGTGCAGAAAACTGGTCACA
>JAVSBS010006206.1:13390-41473 GCA_033124195.1 Coracias cyanogaster
CGTTGTCTTTCGTGGACAAACAGCTGAAAATCTTTGGTTAAATCAGGAAGTCCCAAAGCAGGTGCAGACATTAAGGCGCGTTTTAACTCTATAAAAGCCTTTTGTTGTTGGGGGCCCCATACAAAAGGAGAATTCTTTTGGGCCTCATACAATGGTTTAGCTATTAAACCATAATTCATAATCCAAAGATGACACTACCCGGTCATTCCCAAGAATGTCCCAAAACTGTCTGTTTTCTACTCTGCTTCTAATTCTTCTGCCAATGCATAAAAGCTGGTGGTGGAATGACCTGAACCTTGACAGTCTCATACAAGGGAAAAATGAAAAAAAAACCTCAGAAAATAGTTTAAGCCAATCTATGTCATACCCGCATAAGTTTATTCTGCTTAAAACCAAAGTCTATCTCCACTAATACACAATGAATTAGCTCTGAGTGAAGCTGCACAGCTTTGAGAGGCACTGGAAATTTCAGAGGCGGGGGAGCATGGTGGAAAGCATCCTGCTGCTTCTGGCAGACCTAACAGGTCTCAGCACAGCAGGCTGCCTCCCAGCTATTAGCAGGTCAGCATTAAGAAGCAAAGGTTGCTCCTGAAGGGGGTTTGCTGTCAGCACAAGGTCTTGGTGTGAAAGGAAAGACCTTTTCTTCTTCCTCATCCTGTCTCCAGCCCTCTCCCCTCCTGCTCTGCACAGGGTCTAGGACAGCAGTCTCACCCAACCCTACACAGAAACAACTCTATACAGCTCAGTAGATTCCACTGATCCTCCCTGGCATATGGTGAGCTCTACAAAGCTCTTGAACATCAGCGAGGGCTATACACCGTGCTGCAGGAAGCCCCTAACAACTGGCAGCAAGCAGTTTCTCATTGGAGGCAGAGAGATCACCACCCACAAGCTCATTCCTGCTGTGCCTGCCCTATACATTAAATTAGGTGGAGGAGGAGGCGGCAGAAGCACACAGACAGGGGCATGAGTAGCAGGGCAGGATCAGCTCCAGGTACAATTCTGGGCATGGAGGGGAAGCTGGCCACCTGGGCACTGCCTGGCATAAGAACCTGCTGTTTTGTCAGCCTCAGCTGGGTTTTTTTTCTTTCTCTGTTTTTCTGGGATCTAGGACAACTCATCACAGCCAACCCAACACACTGAGCTGAACTGCTCTAAAGCCATTTCTGCTCCTCTATGTGGTGAAATTTGGAAATGTTAAAAAAAAAAAAATCAACAGTAAAACATAAAAACCCCACATTTTATTAAATTAATTGACTAATTATGTCCTCATCCTCCATCTCCTACTATAGACCTGCAGAGGTGGCATGTCCATCCTTCAGTGTCCCCCATCTCTTTCATCCTTGTTAGAATTCCCCTGTCCCACCCAGGTCTTATTCTCCTTCCCCAGATGTCCTCTAAGATGCTAGATCTGACATTGCAAACTGATTTGTGCCCGTCTCCACATCCCTCTGCCCTCCATCTCATAGTCTCCAGGGCTTCTGCCCATCTGCAGTGCCCCCACACTAGGCTCTGAGCTGTAGTCATATACTAGGATGGTCACACAGGAATGGTTATCTTTTACCACCTCAAAACAATCCTCCAGCCAAGTTCTTAAAACCATTTAATACCACTTGTCTGGCTGGTTAATAGAAGGTACGCTACTTAAAATGATTGCGTTTCTCTCTAGTTACAGATAAGATAGACCCTTTTAAATCATTAAGGTATGGCCTGATGCATATTACAAGATATTAACAGCCCCATAAGTGAAATAACAGGTACAAGAGCAAAAGTAAAGTCATAAGTATTCTCAGAGGCCTACAGATTAATAATTTTGTATCTCCGTAGGAGCATTCATAGAATCATAGAATGCCAGGTTGGAAGAGACCTCAAAGATCATCTTGTCCAACGTTTCAAGATAGAAAAATACAGTTTAAATTGGATGTCTCAGCACCCTGTCAAGATGAGTCTTAAAACTGTCTAATGTAAGGGAATCCACTACTTCCCTTGGGAGATTATTCCAGTGCTTAATTTTTCTCATTGTAAAGAATTTTCTTCTGGACTCCAATCGGAATCTCTCCAAGAGCAACTTGCAACCATTCCCCCTTGTTTTTTTCCATATGAATCCTTGTAAAAAGGGAGACTCTGTCTTGATAGCCACCCTTTATGTACTGATACATGGTGATAAGGGCTCCTCTAAGCCTTCTTGTCTCAAGGCTGAACAATCCCAGTTTTCTCAGCCTTTCTTCATACGGCAGGTCTTCCAGTCCCCTGATCATCTTAGTGGCCCTTTTCCAGATCAGGTAAATTCAGCAAAGCTTTCCATCATTAAACAGTCTTAAAGCCATAGGACAACTCTGTTCCCAGTTACATCACTCCCTTGACTACAGGAGGCAAAAGCAGGAAAGGAAGTGCTTGGTTGCCTTCAAACAAAAGTTGACAGAAAATCTGAAAACAGATTATGGAGATTAATTAATTGTTTTCTGTTTCACCCAGTGGAAAAAAACAGTCCCTTGTTGTGTCAGTACTGTACGGTGATTATAAAATTGATACTTCTTTAAAAATATTTTTCTTCAAGTACACAGCTACTCCTGATCTCATAAGCTCAAATTGTACTCTTTGTATTTTAATTGATTGCAACTTCCCAATCCATAAAAATAAGCAACATCACCAGCAAAACAAGAGCACAGGTGCTGCTAAAACCCCTCCTCAGGATCTGAGCCTGCAGTTACACAGCCCGAGAGAGAAATTCACTGTCTCCTCCATGCAGCACAGGTACCGATTTCCCTCCATCTGGGAATTAAGTGGATGACCACATAGCAGTTATCTAACCTGTCTGTATCCCTGTCAAGTGCTGTAAGTGCTCAAGAAGCAGCACAGCTTTGCCTTAATTGCATAAGCACACAGCTTGTTCAAACTCTACTCAGGCCCACGCTCGCATATTTAAAGTAGTCTTTAGTGTAGTCACTCCCTCAAGTGCATTAGTCTCCTCTGCATACGCACAAGGTGCTTGAAAGCTTCAGCTCTCACCATCCTTACTCATGAAATACAAATCATGACCATTTTGTTTTATGCTGTTGAATCAAAAAGACCAGCAAGTGACAAATGTCAGAAGGGTCAGAGAAAGTAAAGCTTTCAAGTTTGAGCAGAAAGCTCTACCAGAATTCACCATAAGGGATCAGGCAAGTTTAATCCATCTCCTTATTATCCTTACAACCATACTCTCAACCCAGAATCAGGAAATTTCATCAGGGCATCAGAAAGACATGGCCTAGACAAGTGCCCACTGTCTGCAGGAGGGACCATCATGTCACACAAGCAAACAGCCATTCCAAAGTGGCCATTTTTTGTAGGCACCTGGTACAAGTACCCAGCCACGGTAATAAGTCAATCAAACTGGGAATGGAACATCTCTTGTGTAAGGAAAGACTGAGATCCCTGGGGCTGTTTAGCTTTGAGAAGAGAAGGCTGAGAGGGGATTTGATCAATGTTTATAAATATCTGAAGGGGGGGTGCCAGGAAGATGGAGCAATCAGTCTCTTTTCAAGTGATAGGGCAAGGGGAAACACGCACAAACTGGAACACGGGAAGTTCCACCTCAACATGAGGAGAAACCTCTTTACCATGAGGGTGACAGAGCACTGGAACAAGCTGCCCAGGAAGATTGTGGAGTCTCCTTCTCTGGAAACTTTCAAGACCTGTCTGGACGCATTCCTGTGTGACCTTGCCTAGATGAACCTGCTTTGGCAGCTGAGTTGGACTAGATGATCTCTAGAGGTCCCTTCAAACCCCTACCATTCTGTGATTCTGTGAAACCATCTGCAGCTTCCACACAGGCAAACTCATTATATGAGACAAATGCGTCATACTTGTTTTCACCACAGTTAATGGTCATGAACCTGGAGGCTGAAAATTTAGTTCATGCCAAAAATTACAATGATCAATAACAGATTCAGTCCACAAATAACTAGAGAAGTCCTGACCTGTGTGATGGGCCAAGGACAGAAACACCCATTTATTTCTCAGTTGTTTGTAATCTCTGTAAAACTAGCAAATTTAGCCCTCTGAGTTACATTTACTAAGTTACTGCTATAGTCTAGCCCTGAATTCCTCCAGCAATATGTCATTAGATCTCCTGTCTGGTACTACAGACAACTGCTTCCCTCCAATAACACTCATCAGAGCACATATATTTGTTCAACTAGCAGAGGTAGTTTTGTAGTTTGACCATCAAGCTGAGACCAACTAAGTGCTCAGGTTGAACAGTTGGCATCCTTAAATATCCCCTAGACACTCCTGGATATACAGCATATGCTGTAAGGAAAGGTTATTTATCTGGAGGAGGTGGTCAGCAAGGAGAAGGGAAAGCAAGTCCCTCATACCTGATCACAGGCATTAAAAGACTGGGTGTCCCCGTTGTAGGACCATAGCCAAACTATTGCTGATTCTTCAAGAAACTGAAATCCAGCCCTCAAAAATGTGGTCAATGGCATGTTGTTAGGTGTCCTGAGGAAGAAGACATCACAGAAATGTGGACTATCACCCATTATTGTGTTCAGTTTTGTAGAACAAGTGTCAACACAGCCAGGGCCTCATGCTTCTGATACCAGCAGGAGATAGCAGCCCTGGAGAAGCAGGTCAAACAGCCTCATGCTGGGCTCCAGGTGGGAACAGGGTCACCATCAAGGCCTACCAGGGACAAGCCCCCAAAAAGCTCACATCTCTACCATTTTATACCCTCTTCAAATTTGCCTTTTCTTCCTCCACCTTTGACAGAAACCTGTCTCTATGCCACGCTCAACCTTTACCTCAGTACTCGGGTCTACATTCCCTCTGACCATCAAGCAGGTTGCCACCAGCACTTGTCCTCTGTGCAATGTTGCAACTAAAGCTCCATTTCCCTTCTCTTATTTTCCCAATTTCAGATGACTTGGTGCCCACATGCTTCTTCTCTTGGCTGCAGCTTTATGTTCCCATTAGCAGCACCCTGAGAATTGCCTGTTGGTGGCCACAGGAGCACTCATGCTCTATCTCATGTATTAACCAACTCTCCCACCTGATACAGACTCTCTCCTTATGGACAGCACTGAACAACCTCCCTCAGGCAAGGTCTTATTACTAAGAGATGAATTTTCCAAATATTGACTCACCTTAGCCTAAATAATACCTGTATCACCTATAAATCTGGCTCTGTTCCACCTTCTACAATACTTCAAAAAGGACTTGGCTGCATCAGATAACTCACTTGTAATAGCAGGAGAACCAGGCCATGTTTAGTACACTCCATTGTTTAAACTAAAACTCTGAAAGCCCCATCTGCTCTTGTGAAGCAGTGATGTACAGAAATGAATATATTGATTTATGCCTAGCTCTTCCATGACCACGTGCCTACACAGGGAGGAAAGCACATATATTCAGCCTTACTGAACTTAGCAAACACAAAAAAGTGGCATCTTGATGCAACACAGTAAGCATACTCTACCCCAGAAGGCTGCAATACAAGGAGTGAACTGATGCACAAATAAAAAAGGAATGCTGCAGGCTACTGAACACAATACCTTGGATGTACTAATGGCACTTCCCCACTGGCTTGCAAAAAACTCCGAAGTCCTTGGTCCAACACTTCCAAAAAGCCATTTTTTTCAAAATGTCTCAGCAAGAAGCTCCAGAGAACTATCCCAAGCAAACCAACCACACCTACCTCTGGGCAAACTATTTATCTGCTCTTAATCTAGCCTTGATCATGAACACCTGAAAGCCACAAACACCCAGCACAGCCTGGGCTGATATCTCTGAACTGCCATAGTTCCATTAACTTCAACAGATCCCTAATTACAATTAGTATCACCTGAGGACCTAGGAGCTGCTTGCTTTATTGGTTTATGAGCCCAGACAGTGTTTGAAGCTAACAGAGTATTTAAAAAAAAATAAAAAAGTAAAAGAACTAATTTTTCCTATTAAGCCTGAAGTCAGGGCAGTAGCAAAAGTTGACTTGCTTGCAAAAAAAAAAAAAAAAGGTTTTGCTTTGTGGTGCATTGATTGTACCTCTGAAATACAGGTAAGAAGTCTAGCATCCACTTATTTAGCAACAACTTCAAGGGACAGTAAGCAGGAGGCAGAAGATGTTTTGGATGTTCTTGAGTGGCTTGTGTTACTAAGGAAACTGCCTCCATGATGCCTGTGTGCTCACCACAGCTGGGTCACTTGAGCTTTGCTTCTCAGAGTAAGGAGTGAATCATGGCTCAAGTGTAAACTGCACAAGCTTTCTAAGGAATGCCTTTATTGCATAGTTGCACTCATGAAAATATACATTACTGTCAGTAGTTAGTAATAAAAAACACTAGCAGTAGGAGATCTATGTTAAACCTTTGCTAGTAGTAGCATGCTGTGTGTTAATAATGATATCCAACTTTTCAAACAGACACAAGAAAAATAAAAACACTGTTTTTTCCACACTGTTACAGGTCCTGGCAATGTTAGGGTATATAACATTAGGAAATGTCATGCCACATGTGATGACACAACACTCTGAATATCAGTGCTTTCTAGTTCCCCTCGCATGATGCAACCAAAGCCTGCGCTACTAAACCCCTAGTCATTTCTGAAACTACAACCAGAAACAGGTATTTTTGTGAGTTGCGTATTGCAGTAGCGGCCTCAGTAAGCTTTAATTTGCAGACATGGTGGTTGAAAAAGAAAGACTTGTGTGGTGGGTTAACCTTGGCTGAGCACCAGGTGCCCAACAAGCCACTCTATCACGCCCCCTCCTCCTTTTTATCTCTCCCTCCTCAGCAGAGCAAAAAAAAGAGATAGGAAAATAAGATGGGAAACAAAAGCAGTTTAATAATAACAGAAGCAAAGCCAAGCAAATCCATGCACGGAAGCAAAGGAAAACAAAGATTCATTCTCTACTTCCCATCAGTAGGCAATGCCTGGCCACTCCCTGGGAAGCAGGGCTCCAAGATGTGTAGCAGCTGTTCTGGAGGACAACAAAATGGCCTCCCCTCTCCTCCTTCTTTTCCCTAGATTTATAGTTGAGCTGATGTCATATAGTATGGAATATCCCTTTAGTCAGTTCAGGTCAGCTGTCCTGGTTGTGTTCCCTCCCAAGATCTTGCCCACCTCATCCCACTGCGGGGGGAACGTTGGGAAGAACCCTGATGCTCAGCAATAGTCACAACACGGGTGTTTTATCAACACCCTTCTAGCTCCCAGCACAAAACACCACACCATGAGGGCTTCTATGAGGAAAACCAGCTCAGCCAGACCCACTACAACTTGTTATTAACCTTTACCAAAACAATTAGGTGTGCTTACTTACAGAAAGGTGCTGTTATGTGAATGGGATACCTGCATGCATGACAGTTATATATACTCTCCACCTGTAAATTATGTCATTCCTCTATGCCCTCGTGAACCTTGTCTTTGAGAAGCTGCCAAAGAAGTACCTCTGTTTCTTTATGCTTCTTTCAGGGTTTTTAGCTCTTGATTTTGTTTCTGCAAATGGTAGTGAGTTTGATGTAGGACCCGGTGTTTTTATGCTATCATAACATGTAAATATTATAGAGGTCCATTACAAGGATTTAATTGCTAACAGATATTGTATATTTGAGCTTAAGGCTCCATCTAGATAATAACCCAAAAGCTTAGTTGAGCTTTCAGAGCCTCATACATAGGTCTCCAGGATGGCCTGGAGCACTTCTGGTTGATCATGGGAAGATATGGAGACCAGAAGGCTGAACTGGGCCAATTCTGCTCCTTCTTGAAATTTGGGTCAAACCTTTGAGTTAGGCAGTTGCAGCTGGTATTTCTTTGTGTTTCTTCGGCAGTGTTTTTCTTTGGCAACCTCATAGGTCTCTTAGCTTGGGCGTTACCTGCTCAGTGTTGCCTTGGAATAGATCTGGAATGGATTCTAGGGAGCTGGTAGTGTGTCTGGTGAAACAAATGGTACATCAAGATGTACTGAACCGAAAAAAATGAGCATTCAATGACTTGCTTAACTCTTCATGCCTTTCTGTAACGTATTACCACTACACTTTCAGCCTTTAAGATTTTCCATCTGGCATCAATACAAGAAAGTATCTAAGGGTTAAGGGCTTAAGCAACAGGGTTCATTTCTCATGTCTGCTACCACGCAGCACTGTGAAAGCAGGAAATAAGGCCACATCTCTTTTTTCCTCTCCTGTTCTCTTGGCCAGGGGCTTGTTTTGTTTTCCCACGCCTATTTCTCCATTTTGCTGTCAGACAGCTTTATAAATGTCAGAAAAAGAAAAGTCCTAGGCACCACCAGTGGTCATCTAAGTAGAGGGAGCTGCTCAGCCAGGGACCCAGCACATAGACATTTTCAGTGCTGTGACCTCTGGCTCCAGCTTCCTGTTGGTGCATTTTGGAGGACCCTAACGAGGATGCCAGGTGGGTTTTGTTTTGAGATTGTAAATCACCATGAAAGCATGGGGAAGGCTGAGCTCCTGCTATGGAGCTTGAAAGCAGTCAGGTTTTAGGCTGCCTCATTCCACTTTATTTGATTCCCCATCTCTGCTTTGGTAAGCAATGCAGGCTGGTTGTTGCATGATGCCTTTCCTGAAGCAGATAGCTGCTTTCTTTTAAAGCTTTCTTATTAGGGAAGTTTGCAAGTGCCGAGATAAGAATTTAACACTTGAGGGCTTGCATTCAGCACAGGCCCCTCACCAGATCATCTACTGGAGCACCATCATTC
Organism: Coracias cyanogaster; assembly: GCA_033124195.1. NCBI lineage: Eukaryota > Metazoa > Chordata > Aves > Coraciiformes > Coraciidae > Coracias > Coracias cyanogaster. Next base: position 22,086 of record JAVSBS010006206.1, read on the forward strand.
ATGCCAGAGCACCCAGCCCTGTGTGTCAGCTTGGCTGGCTCTCCATACCTCTGAGTGACTTTAAGCAGTGGTTTTGTGGGACACACTTCCATGGGCCCTTCAATATATATCTGACTGTTTCCTTCAGGCAGGCTGCCTTGCAGCAAGTCCATATTGTTCATTTTAAAGAAGACCTCAGGACCTGCATTACAGTTGAGCTTTTAGCACCCTTGGAGCCCCAAGGCTAGTTTCACAGTGTTCTCTTCCCAGCTCTGCTCACCTCTCTGCTCTGCAGCAAACACCAGACAGGGAGGACACTGGAATATGATTTAATGGTGGTTTTCAACAAATGCAGCAGGTGACTTGAAAGTAAAGGTCCTCTGCATCCCCACAGGGGATCTTCCAAGGATACACTAAATTTATCAACAATTCCTTTTAAAATTTACCATATTGCCTACCGTCTTTTGTACAAACATGATGTTACTTCAGCCAACACCCATTATACCTCTTTTACCTTTGATTTGATAGGCCTCGCCAGGAGAGATTTCCTATACACTATGTTAGGTGCTTCCATTTGCTCATATAAGCTGCCATTTCTCTGAATATCAAATCATTTATATGCCTGTATGTAAATGTCTCTCAAATGTAGAAGAATGAGATTTAATATTGCTTCTCACTGGTCTAATGGGAGGTTTGCTTGTTTTTACAATAAAATAATTGCTGTTGCAATTTATCAACCACACAAAGATATAGAATCATAGAATCTTATCAGCCTTCTTGTGGCTTGGATTGCAAACTTCACTGTAAAACTTTGCTAGGTGAGTTCTAGTACCCCTACCAGCTGCAGATGCTGTGTTATGTGCTCTTAAGTTTCAGGTGTTTGGCCTGAGGATTCCCTGTTATGTTCCAGACTTTCTTTTAATCCAAAGCTTGGAAAGCTGAGATGAATTAATACCCAAACCTACCTCTACTCTTAAGGCTGCAATAGTTTAATATTACCTCTGAGTGTCATGTGATTCCATCTGGTGAACCTTGGCTCAGACAACCAATAATTTTATCTGTTGTGCCGGCTGTGAAGCAGCAGTGTGCTTGAGCATCTGCAGCATCCACCCCTGTGGGCCAGGATGTTGTCCTTTGTTTCTGGATATAGATAAAAATTCATCAGCCTTTCCTTTTGGGAAGAAAAAGGCTGTAAGGGTTAATAGTACAACAATGCCACGAGAGCTGCTAGGTGACCGTTCAGTCAGACATATTGTCAGATAAGAACACGTAGAAATGGTTTATTTTAGATCCATTCAACAGCCAGTGCACACAGAGTAGCTTTGTATGCAAGGATTCAAAGCCAATTCCCCAAAACCCTTCCCAAAATTTAACCCAAAAGCCTCAAGTGAACATTTAACTTTATATCCACTTATTATCTGTCTAACTATTTGTAAAAAAAGACAACTCATTTCTGAACTAAGACTTACTGAACATTTAATAATTTGGCATTTGAGCATCAGTGACTCAGTTTCACTGAATTTTCCCATCCACTTCCTTAACTGGAAGTTAGCTCCCATTACACAGTCCCAGGGCCAGTGCTGTATCATGAAGGACCAACAGGAAGCATTCAGTGAAGTTGGAAAATGCAGCAAAACATTCACATGTTGTTTGGCCACTGGCTGCAGGTTTCTGTGGCTCAGAGGGGAAACATGTCAGAGCAAGCCCCTCTGCGTATCTCATCATCAATACTGTAGCATCATGCAGCACATCATGGGTTGCCTATGGGGTAGCAGACAATTGAACACAAAAAAAACAACATAAAATTACTTGCAGGCTTTGTGCCTCCATTCTCCATAACCATTCACCTAGCTCTGACCTCAAATCCTTGTGCTCCAGACAGAGCTGAGAGAAGATTGCAGAGTTCAGCCCAAGTTAATTCTCTTAAAGAGATTACTTAAATCTCCTAAAAAAATCAGACTAGATTTTGGATTGAGCATGGGTGCTAAAATGACCTTGATGATAAAATCAGCATGATCTAACCTCACAAATTGGAGAGGGAAGCCTTGGATGTAATTTTGACTCCGTATGTACTATCATGGTAAGTTATTGGCCTGCTCTGCATCTCTGTTCCCCTGCTCTGATATTCTTGCAATGTTCCTTGAGAACCAATACAAAAAATGTCAGATCTTCCAGATCTTGTTGGAAAATACAATATACTAACAAAGTCATTGGGGCTACCCAGAACCTGCTGTTTTCTTTTACTGATGCTTATTGCTTGTTCCATTTCTCATATTTGAGCTGTCTGGTTCATGTCAGTGTCAGCATGAAGCTGGTCTGCACAGCATCCCAATTCCTGTGTTAATCAAAGTGCCATTGTTCAGAAGGGGGTTTAGCACAGCATTTAGCAGGGTGCTCCAGTGCAGGGGCTTGGGCACGCTGGTGTACCCCTCTACCACGGACCCATCTCCTGTGCCTGCTGCCTTTGGGTGATTTCCCCACTGTGCTGCTCACAGGCAGAGTTATTTATGTCCTGCATTTATCCATGCAGTTTTCTTTGTGTCTCACTTGGGTTTCAGAAATAATTAGCCCTGCAAAGACTTTGGCTGTGTAACAGACATTTTCTTAAGAACTGGGAGTGGCTCAGTGAGGTTTGCGTTAAGTGTTTTTGTCATTCTGTTGTGGTCAGGAATGAAGCCTAGAAATTTTATCTGTGACAAGCATTTCATAAAAAAAGATATTAAGTCTAAACTGTATAACTTTCAACCTACATTTCTTCTGTTGTTCTGTTACTGTTCTTCTATAACCCCAGCAGATTTCTATGCAAAATCTCTAGCATCTCTAATGGAAAAAAATTAAAATCCAGTAAGAATTCACAGACTATTTAGAAAAAAAAGATCATTCCTTGGAGGGCAAAGCCCATCATGACTGAAGCACTTACTTCTACTTTCAAATCTCTTTGCCCAATTTTCAGTTTAATTTACTCATTTACTAATCCTAATTTTCCAGTACTGTGCATACAATACCTGACCAAATATCACTCCTGTGGAAACACATTAAAATACTCCAGCAAACTAGAACTTATGGCTTCAAAACTCGTCAGCTTTGCTTCTCAACTATCAGTATGTAATGGTGGGTCTGTCTTCCTCTCCTCAAAAGCATATTAGTCGTAGTAACTGTTCCCTTCCTGACCACTGTACTCCATTTCACTCTCCCTGTTGTCCTTTATGGCAAAAGTATCCTACTTCCACTAAACTTCTAGTATACCTGATGCAGAAATATAACCTTTTCTGAAAGATTTCTTCTTATGCTATTATTTAGTCTTCCTTTGTTTTTAAATAATTTAATGTGTTTTTATAAAGAATGTTGACACTGTGACGTGCTGCACATAGAAATAGCAAATAATTGTACCATGACAAAGTATTGGGAATAGTTCTCTCTGTGCACAGCAATCAGAACTGCACGTTACACACTCTACTTCTGTCAAAAAGGAAGTGCAATCTAATTTTGTTCTGATAGTGAGCACTGCCATTTGAACAGACAAATGTGAAGGATACGTTCCCATGACCCTGCCCCTGGTTCCCCCATCCCAGATGGAGTGGGACTAGGTCTCGCTTCTGCACAAGGAACACCATGCAGGGGGGATACCGTGGATCTGATCCTAGCTGGGCTCCCAGGGATAAAAGTGTCTGTAAGGACCCCCAGCTGAGGCTGAAAGTGCATCTCCAGATGAGGCAGCTGAAAGTCTTGGTACTGCTGTCTCCCTTCCCTCCACAGCTGTCTCCTTTGCTCCCTTTAGGGGGTTATATATCTGTGAGCCAGTTTCAGGAGAAAAGCCTTTTTAATCCAGTATCTTACAGACTCAAAGTACGGATATTTTTTATTTTGGATAAAATATGAATATTAAGCTCTTTAGTCAGGGACTTTGTCTTCCAACATCTCTTCAAAGCACTTAGCATGCTGCTAGTATTATAGCTATAAATTCTACGAATAGTATAATGCAGTTAGGATCTCAGAGATCTATTTCATTAGTAATGGGCTCACAAAGTGTCTCTGTATGTTGTGATAGAAAAAGTATGAGGAAGGCTTCCCCAGAAGTTAGTGCTGAGCCTTGTCCTGGCAGAGCCTGGGGTAAAGAACCTATTTTCATTTAGATTTCCTCATAATTCACAAGACTCTTCTAGTTTTTCTTCCACCAGTTAAAAAGGAACACCCTGCCTGAGGAACAAAAATAAAGTTTAGCATACAGAGCACTCAGTTGAGAAGTGGACGAGAGCTGTTTAATCCTGCAAGGTAACAGTATGTAGTAGTTTGAGGGAGAAAGCAAGGATGAATTCCCTAACCTGCTGAAGGCAAACAGGTAAAAATGATTTAAGAAATAAAAGAATATATTATTAACTGAAAAAGTAATTTAACAGAATAGTAATGTTCTCATACCACTAACCACAGGTAACACCAGCTCTGGAAATCTAAGAAGATCTCTGCAAAAGGACAGAAGTTCAATCTGAAGTGCACTCTTTTGAGGCTGAGGCCAATGTCCATTAAGTACAATAGAAATACTTCATCAACTTCAATATAAGCTGGGTCAGGCCTCCACTGTGTTTGGATTGTTGGTGGCTGTTGTTGTCTCTACAGAATATTCCACTCAAACTCACCCTGGCAATTTAAGTAACATCTAATTTCCATAACAGTACAAGCAAATTCTCAATATGCGCTGCTCTTGAACACGGAGTGCAGCAGGCACTGCTCTGTGCCAGAGCCATTTCCTGCATTAAACAAGAATAAAACTGGCCCAGAAAAACCACAAGAGGGTGGAAGGCAAACAACAGACCTTCTTAAATGAGGTAATCAATAGGCAGACCCCACACAGGAATCCTAGGCTCATCCTCCAAGGGATCCATGAACAGTCAACAAAAGACTTGCTGCCCATCTTGCAACGATTATGTGATTGTGTTGCCAGCCATTGTATTTATCATTTCACTAATAGCCAGTTCATTGTATTTCAGCTACTTCTTTATTGCATACATCAGCTGGAAATGATCAGCTTCATTACCCATAACTCCTAAATATTCCATGGCATAATCCATGTGGAATTCAGCAGGCTTTAATGTACATGGAAAAGGCTGGCCATGAAATGGTATTTAATACAACACAGATGCTGTGCACCCAGCTGTCTTGGTCTATCACTTTTTGCAAGTCCCCGCAATGTCCCCCAGATGAGTGTTCCATTAACCTTTTCACCTCTTATTTTTTAAAAAGACCAGAAGGAATCTTAGTCCCTCTTATCCTGCTGCACTATTATCTTGCTGCATTCCTGGTGGCTTCACACAGAGATTTTGTGGAACTAAGATTTTTCTCTCAGTCCAAAATTGGCTTGAAGGAAGACAGTGTAAAGAGGTCTTTCCTTTAGCAAGCTAGAAATAGAAATAAAAATATTATTTAATGCCTGATTTTAATTCAGATTCAGAGGAGGGTTTGCTTTACTGCAGTTTGAGAGAAGGGAGCATCTCTCATTTGAGATGGGAGATTGATTCCTATGTCCCTCAGAGGAGCCCTGAATGATCCACACACCTTTGTCTGCTGGGACCAGCAATTAAGCCAACCTATCCAGATACTATTGATCAATTTATATACAGATAAGAACCCAACAGAGTTGTTGGAATCAATGCAAACACTCAGAAAAAGATTCAGTATAAATAATAATAAAGAAATAAATATCTAGGAAATAGAAATGTACAACATAAAACTAATTGAAATGCTGACCTGAAGAATAGCTGTTTATTTGCATTTCTGCAAAGGCATTTCTGAGAAAGGGAAAGAGAGTGCAAAAAGTTAATCATTGCAGAGGTGGCAGACAAGAGAACAGATAAGCAGCATCCAACTCAAAGGAGATGGGCAAGGTCTAGAAAGTGATGGAAATAACATTGGAATTTTTTTCAGGTTTTGTTTATATATATGAATTTTAAATGACTTTGTACAAAACAAGGCCTGAGCACTGTAACTGAAGTCAACTCAGGGGAGAGTACAGAAACAGCACAGGTATTCACAGACATGAGTTTTCCATGGCTAGGCAGTCTAATTTAACATCTATATTCTACTTTGAGGTCAAGAAAAGTTTTGACATGAACCGTGTTGGTTGGGTTTGCTGAGTGTCAAGGGTTAGGGCTGGGCCAGCCCCTAGATGAATGACAGATGCTCTCTATTAATCCCTCTTCCTTCCCAAAGGGAGAGAGAAAAGGAATAATGGAGAGAGACTTATGGGTTGGAAAAAAAAAAAAAAACAAAACAGCTTTAATAATCAGTCACAATAAAATGAAATATATACAAATATATACAAAACCAATATTGAATCCAACCCCCTTGATGGCAATTATGTCACCATCACCACTGATGCTATGGGCAGGCACCGAGGAAGTCCCAGACCGGACTCAGCAGCAGACGGGAACTGGATTCAGGAGCTGGATTCTAGAACTGGATTCAGGAACACACAGGATCAAAGGCAGATCAGACAGAGTCCTCCTTGGATGCTGACCATTGAAGAAGAGAGCTTGACCCTCATGATCCCTCAGCTTTATCCTGAATATGGCATATATGGAATGGAATACCTCATTGGCCAGTTTAGAGTATCCCATCCTGTCTGCTCCTCCCCTCAGGTGTGACCTCTTGTGTTGCAGCATTCTGACACAGTACACAATTTAACAGCGATCTTGGTTTTCACAGGAATAAGTATAAGCAAGAGCCTTTCTGCACACCTATCCTTGGTAGTAACTAAACATGGAGCAGTATCACTGCTAGGAGCAGACACTGTCTGTGAAAATACACTGTTAACTTCAGAAAGTGCAGTTAGGAGAGACTCATCTGAAAAGTAAAATCACTGAACAGAATTAGTTCTGTTCTAACTTGAACCAGGATACTGAGCCTTCTTTTTTTTGAGACTGGTGGCAGTGGCTGGCCCAGTCTTTCACAGTACATATCAGCCAGTTCATCAGTTCAGGATTTAGGCTGATGACTGTATGGTAGGGTTTGGGCCATGCCTATCCTACACTGTAGCATGGACAGCCTATCTTAAATTCTTCTTCGAGGCCTGATGAAGCCTAGGAGCCCTTACTGCTCAGTGCTGGGTACAGCAGTAAAGAATGGCCAGCTCCAGCCCTTGAAAACTCACAACACGCTCTGGTTTCATTTCAGATGTGGCCTAGCCAAAAACATAAAGGCAAGTTCAGACTCAGTGCTGCCTCACCCACTTTGGTGCATTACATCTCACCCTACAAACTAAATCCCAGTTGTGAACAGCCATGCTTTGCTTATCTTTAAATAAGGAACAGCAACAATCCTGTATTCTGAGGAGAAAAGGTCACAAGACGTACAATTTCATGTCATCCATTTTAGTGCATGTGAAAATACTAAGAGCTGCAAAAAATTACAATAATTATTAGCTGAAAAAATTTGGTTTAGCCTGGAAGGCTGAATCTTTCAGGAGAAGTTCCTCAAGTTTGGCCAGCAAGATTTAAACTTTTATTAAAATAAATAGGCTCTATTGCAGTCCCAATGCAGTCAAACAAACATATACCTTATGCACAGTTTCTGTGAGCATCTAATGTGAATCAGCATTGTTAGTACATCAGTTGACTCATCCCAAAAATCAAGTACCTCCTGTCCCCATTGGCAGCCTGAGCACACCAGGAATGTGAGCAAGCAGGAGCTTGGCACTAGCCAGAGCTCCTTGATACAGCCACATAGACACAGACAAAGCCAAACATCTGCTGTGACTCCAGAGATCACAGGGTAGTTCCTTTGCTGGAACAAGTCATGGTGGCACCTGACGGGCACCAAACCTGGGCACTAAGTGCCAAGAGAACAGATCCATGTGGCAGTGAGAAAGAACAGAGAGTGTGAAGAGACAGAAAACTACAGAAAAATAGGAAAGGAGAGGAAGATCAGGAAGTGGCCTCAGGTTATTAAGCACAATATTTAAAAGAGACAGGGAAAAAAGTACTTGGAGAACATAATTAAATTGTGGGCTTCTTGGCAGAAGACCCAGAGAAGGTGACAATAAGAGATGGCTTAGGACAGAGGTTAGACCAGATCTGGAACCTGCTAACCTACACAGGATACCAGGAGGGCATGTGAAGTCCCACAGGCTGGTCACAACACCTCTTGCAGCTTGGTACAGGTCCATCCGTACCTCACACCCATCAGCAGGTGCCCAGCGTTGAATGGGGTGGACCTGAGCTTTCAGCCAGCACTACTGACTTAAATGTCTTCCAGGAGAGAGAAGCAGAGGGCCAGTCACAGTCTAATATAAGCTCCACTGAAATCAAACCAGACATCAGGATGCAGATAAAGAACTGCTGAACTCTATGCTGGACAGAGGGGAGCACTGCTGAGTTCAGACGTGGTCCAAAGGACACTGATGGGAAGAAAGATTAAAAAACCAAGATATTGTCAAGAAGTGAACGCGAAGCAAAGACTTAGCTAGCTCCGCTCCTTAACTCATTTAACCTTCAGCAAGAGATCAGGTCTCAGCCATTTTACTTTTGGTAAGAGCTGATGAACGCAGTGTAACAGGATATTAATAAACACCTGCCCTCCTCTCTACCATGATAAAGTATCACCAGTGCGTCTGTGGGATGAATATCATATTATACCACTCAGATAAATAAAGCGTCATTTTAACCCTTGATGTGTTTACGCCTCCTAAGAGAGGGGGAAATGTCATAAAACTCTCACTAAAGGAGACACAGATCACTTACAGCTTATTAGGTAAACCCTGAAGCCAGTTTTTACTGGAAGGTGCCAACATTGGTATCAGATAGCTGCTGGAGTTTAATCAGAGTTTCAACTGACTGTGTCTCTTTCTTAAGGTATTAAAATACATTTCATAATGATCAGTTCAGACGGGCAGCTAGGGGAGTTTGGATATTTTCTCCCACAAGCAGGGAAAAATAAAATAAAGCTACAGTTATGGTGACAGATGGTCTGGTTTACACAGAGCATTGCTAGTAATTTTGTTCCTTGCACACTGAAGAAGAATAGCTGGACTAATACTGAAAAGCCAAGAAAGTCCTTTGGTTGTCTTCTGTTCTTTCAAAACATCCTTCCTAATCCATTCTTATCTTCCAAAGCTATCAGTCTGAATTAGTGAAAACAGAGCAAGGAAATGTTACTATTTCTATTAATTATAGAAGCAAGTTTGTGCAATAAACAGAATTCATATCGCTAAAGCGCTGCCTAAGTACCTATAATTCAGATACTTCACTCACAACTGCAGCATCTTGTTCACATTGTTTTTGCAAATTAGCAAACCTGAAATCAGCAGTCATGTACAGTGTGATGACATTTAGTTTAATTATGGGAGAGCTGATCTGCTGAAATCCATGAGTGGTCTCCCAGCACTGCTTTCCACTGCAATTGTGTTACAGCTCCCCAGTTAAGTACTCCTAGATCAGCTCCATGTGTTCCATATAAGTGAAAATACAGATGCTTAGGAAATACTGTCAGTTAGTTATTGCAACTGCTGGTACTTTTCCAAGTACTGCCAAGCTAACACTTGAGGCGATGCTCTCTCAGAGTTGAGCAGAAAGTAGGGTCAGCACTTGCCTGGAGCCAACCCAACTTTCCAAGTTAGTCAGCTGGTTTGTCTTTACTGCAGGGTACATGGTGTAAGAGTCCACACCTGGATATCTTTACTTAGTGGCCAATGCCCAACATTTGCATACCCCACAGGAATTAATTTTGTAAATCAAAACCTGCAGAACTGGTGAGTGTGGCAGAATGGCTAGGGGAACAAGGACATAGTCGTGTAGAATTGCACGAGCAAAGCCAGGTAGTGTAGGATTTTTGTATGTAGCTTAGGTTAGAATGACTTAGCATAACTCAGAAGCCTCAAAGGACACTCTGTCCTTGAGGCTTGTAAACAGGACATGTTTACAAACTTGTAGGTGTGGTACTTAGCGAAATAGACTTAGCTGATAGGGTAGAAGTTAGGCAACTGTTAGTTGTTTATGCTAGTTAAGTAAATGCTGATTGGCTTAGGAAGTGTGGTGTTTAATAAGGACAATTGTCATTGGTGCAAAGAATGTATAAAACAAGGTGTTTGCAGAACAATAAACGTGATTCCTGCTTAACTCGCATTGAGTCGTGGTCGGTCTCTTCTAATCCCGTCCCCCCATTGTATTACTAGTTTTCTTTTATGCTGCTTATTCAGAAACTGGTTAGCTTGACAATTTCCCTTCCCTTGTTTAGGAAATATGTACCGGGAATCATCATTCTCAGTTTTACTGTTGCAGTCTTGTCAATGAATCTCAATCAATTTTATTTTCTAGAAATGCTGATAATGCACTAAATGTGCATATTATTAGAACTTATTTAAAATTCTTAGGGTAGCTGTTTTACAGTATATTTCCTTGAAAATAATTTTCAGATGGAAAAGCAGGATTAATTAGCTTTGCAATGACCTACATAGATTGTTCAAAGTGCCTGTTTGCTATCAGCTATCCAATGAAAAAGGTAAGCAAATTGCACTTAGTTGGTCTCATACAGGGGGCATGGAAAAAGAGAGCACATTATTTACAAGGGAAAAATAAATTGCAAGAGACATTAAACAATCTATTGACATCATCTGACAACTCATTTGAATTTATACTTATATGAAAATATATTGGAACCTGAGGGCCAAGGCAATAGCAGAAAATAAGATCACTATCATTATGAACAACAGAAACTGTTGACAGTCTCTGACGATGATTTTACTGCTGCCTGTCTGTCAAAAAAGGTAAACACATATTATTAGTCTGTCTCTGGTTATACAGCATCTTTTTTCTTTTGTCTGATACTCTCCAAGCAGTTTGTAACTTTGTAAGTATTCTGTATATTTATCCTTTGTTGTCCACTGTATAGACACTTGATTGTGTCTGAGGGTCTACAATAATATTTGTAAGGGAAGATGAATCAACTCAGTATCTACAATACGTGTCCATTCTCCTACTGCAATGAATGATAATGGTAAAATTTCACAGTGTGGAGATGGCAGGATATATGAGGAGTGGATACCTCAAGCCTTTGCGTGGTCTGGACTTCAAACTTGTACTGCAGCTTCCCAGGAACAAAGCCTAGACAGGGTCACACCAGGAGACTGTCGGTGTCAATTTTTGTTGTTTTTTTCAGACTTCTGCTACACACTGAGCTGGTGGTTGTGGAAGATTTTCAGTGATGACTCTAAGAACTCCCTTCAGAGTTGTAGCTGCCTGTTTAAGGGCTCAGCATCATGTAAACATGACTTTAGACTGCTGTTCCTTTGATGCCTAACCTGATGTTTTCAACACTGCTAAGTTTAAAACTGCCACGTCCTGCCTGCGCACTCACTCTGTTTGGTGAGGTCTTTCTGGGCTTCTTCACTACCATTGAGGCATCTGGTGATCTGCAAAAAACTTAATATCAGCTGTAAACTTGCCAATTTCCCTAAGCATTTTCTTCCCTAGGTCATTGATGAAGATGTTGTATAAAACTAGTACCTCTCATTTAGGGACTCTTTCTTCAGTAATGGTAAACTTTAAAAATGAGACCTATGAACTGGCATGTAGGCGGGCAATTCTAATTGACAGAAACTAGATCAGAATCTGGACATTTTATTTAACTCTTATTGAATCAAGCATGTATACTCTGTGTGCAGCAGGGAGAATTAGTACAGTACGGAACAGAAGATCTTTGTCAGCACTGTTAGGAAGGCAAAGGCTGATCTGTCCAGACCACAGAGATTTTGCAGTACATCTGCCTTCCTCCCTCATGCAGTCTGCATAACATATTAACATTATCACTTCCAGGACCTGAAGTTTTTTCAGATCACTGGAAGGTACTCTACAGAGTGCAGAACATGGGCTTTGTCTTGTGATTAGATCAGCAGAGAGAGACCAGGTTAGGATGCACTCTGTCACCAAATTCTTTTACATACTTTACCCTTTAACTCCACTGTATATAAAATATTGCAAATGCTGTACCTCTTGGGGAAGTCAGAAATCTTTGTTCCATAACATTTGCAGAGTTCAGAGCTGAATATAAAAATAGTATTAAGTTACAAAGTAAAATCATAACAGTAAATGTTTCCCTGAGAGGCCACGTCTAAACAGGATCCAAAATATGTCATCTCCCTTGAGCTCTGTGTTACATCTGTGATACCAAATACAAAGACCTTGGTAAAGCCTCTCTAAGAGGCAAGCTGAAAAAGCCAAGGCCAAAGAAGATACAGAAATTATCCAACCAAATATACAGTCTGCTTGAAATAGCACAGAGATGAGAAGTAATAAAAGCCTTAAGGCTGTTTCTTGCAACTGTTGTAGGTACCCAACTTGGGCAATGACTTGAAAAAGTAGGTGCTTGGCCCATTGGGGCATCAGAGCTTCTGTCCCAGCTGTATCTGCCTCCTTCATGACTAACGTGAACTTTGCCTTCCCCATTAAAAAAAAAGTTGTTGCCAAGAATCTCTCTGAAGCGCCAGGCCCAGAGCTGTCTGAAAGACACCAGAATTGGGATTCTGCAGTAAACGCCATTAACCAATTGGGATTCAGAGCATCAAACTTGTTTCTACAGGTAAGTGAAAGGAGCAACCAGCTTTTGTACAACAGCTCAGTTGCAGGAGGAACTAGGTTCTGGACTATAGCCGATTGATCCCATTTCAAAACTAGTATGGGTGGGGGAAGTAGTAATCATAAGAAAAGCTATTTTTTTAGGAGACTGAACTCAGGCAATTAAGTAAATAAGGGCTGGTAGCAATTTATGCAAGCTATGATCCCTCTATTCTTGCAGAGCAGATTTGTAGATAAAGAAAAGCTTTCAATCAATGGCAGTATAAAACTTCCTCCTACTCAGTTTGTTACAGTCTTGGAAAAACAACAGCTTGATCAGGTAAAACTCCTCTTGTTTGGGGCCAGAAGGATGTCCCAGGACAAGCTTTATTCCAGCCACATTTTTTGCAGTAATAATTTAGAGGACTTGCAAAAGATCTTAAAAGTTCACTCAGGAAAGCTAAGTGTTTCTGTAGAGTGTCTTAAATTTCATAAGATGAGAGGCAAGAAGAAACTCCAACTCTGTGTGGTAGGATGAAGGCTAACTGAATGTTGTTCATTTGGAAAAGTCCTAGAGGGCATGCTATAATATAAATCGGTTTATGGTATTAATAAGGAGAGAATCCAAAGGACGATTGTTGGCAAAGAACTTAACCTGGCCCAAAACTTTAAAATTACCAAAAGTAATAGAAGCAGTACTGAAAAATTACAAGATCTGTGAGTATAACACAGAGACAATCAAACTGCTTCAGTAAACAAAATATGAAGCCAGTTGGAAGAAACTTGCTCTCCTGAGGGTTGTTTCCATGTGGAAGAGCTCATTTTACATCAGGTTGTCAGCATAAAATGGCCTAATGTCATAAGTGCCTGAAGATACAATGATAGGCCAGAAAATGCAATGGTGACTGTCAAGCAGCATATCAAATTCAGTACAAACCTTGTCAAAATAGAGGACAAGGAGGCAGAGGAGGGTAAAAAGGTTTAATCCTGATGGGAAGGTAGACATTCTAATATATAAAAAAATAAAAGCCAGCGTTTAGATCCTATTAGTGAACTGTAGTCCTGAAAATATATGCAGAGATGTCAGCTGCAGCAATGTTTGTATCTATGACCCGGGCAAATGCCCCAGCAGGTAGAGGACTGTCTGCTTAGCTCTGTGAATATGTAAGTCTCAGTGGTTTAAAATCCAAAGCAAACTCTGCTAGGCAATGAGCATCCCAAAGAACTAGAAGTTAATACCTAGGGCCCATTTTTCATATGCAGAGCTGGTCCAATTGCTTGTAGATTAACAGTGGGAAACAGGCTGGGTCATGCCTTAAGTCACAACAGCCCCATGCAATGCTACAAGCTTAGGGAAGAGTGGCTGGAAAGCTGCCTGGCGAAGGACCTGGGGCTGTTGGTCAACCACCAGCTGAGTATAAGCTAGCAGTGTATCCAGGTGGCCGACAAGGCCAAGAGCATCCTGGCTTGTATCAGATATAGGGTGGCCAGCAGGACTAGGACAGGAATCATCCCCCTGTACTCAGCACTGGTGAGGCTGCACCTCAAACTGTATTCAGTTTTGGACCCCTTACTACACAGAGGACATTGAGGTGCTGGAGTATGTCCAAAGAAGGGCAAGGAAGCTCGTGAAGGGTCTAGAGCACGTGTCTTTTGAAGAGACGCTGAGGGAATTGGTGTTATTTAGTCTGAAGAAAAGGAGGCTCAGGGGAGACCTACCTGAAAGGAGGTTGTATCGAGGTGGATATTGGTCTCTTCTCCCAAGTAACTAGGGATAGGGTGAGAGGAAATGCCATCAAGCTATGCCGGGGAAGGTTTAGACTGGACATTATGAAGAATTCCTTCACTGAAGGGGTTGTCAAGCATTGAAACAGGCTGCCCAGGGAAGTGGTGGAATCACCATCCTGGAGGGATCTAAAAGACATGTACGCGTGGTGCTTAGAGACATAGTTTAGTGGTGGACTTGACAATGCTAGGGTAACAGTTGGACTTGAGGATCTTAAAGATCCTAAAGATTGTTTCCAGCCTAAACAATTCTATGTTTCTACGGTTTCTTTGCTAATTTTGTCTGCTTGATTTTGAACTTACATGGACTATTTGCCTCAACAACATTATCTGCCCATGAGTTGTATAATGTAAATGTTTATGTTTGTGGGAAGTACTTCTTAAAACTACTTATTTTTATTGCTTTGAAACTTCTGTGTCTCCATGCTGCTATACAGAGGGAAAGGCTCATCAGTTTTTCTACTTATTACTTCAGTGTTCATATTTTTACAGATCTTTCTGAGCTGAAAAATCTTTTTGTTTGTTTGTTCTTTGTGTGAAAGTTGTTGCAAACATCCAGTTGTTCTTCCCTATACCTTTCCTAGGTCTACTTTATCTACATTAGTTCTAGTTCTATTGTATGAAATGAACAGATCTATACACTGTATTCAAGATTTGCAGCAGTCACAGCAGTATATTTATATCTTGTCTGCTCAAAAGTTCTCCAAAGCAGTTTTTCTGCCAGCCAATGCCAAGATTTCAGATTACTTCTCTTCTATGCCTTCATCCAACTTAAGGGTTCCTGTGATCACTTGTAAATCAGAGAAGTTCTCTGGCAGATTCCCTCTTCACAAATTCGTAGAATTCTATTATTTTTATCAAGTTGCCCCTCAATGGTTTTTTTGTTGTTTGTTTTTTGGGGTTTTTTTTTTACACCTTTATTATTCTTTGCTCTTTCTTTCCTACAGTTTATGCCCTTTTCTATTTCCCCCCAGCTGGATGTTACTTCCACCTTTTTGGTACGGTGTCTTTCAGAAAAACTTTACTTTTTCATTTGTCTGTTTCATGAAGCTGGATCATTTTCTTTTTGTAGTTGGGTTTTCATTGAATGGTTCCGTTTAATTAACACTGTTCATTGACTGCAATCTTCTGATGTGGTGGTTTTAAACATTGTCCATGCAAACAACAACAACAAAATTGTCCTTCTAGCTGTTCTTTTTTGGCTTCCTTTTAACCAGTTTTCTCATGGTAATGGTAATATTTTAAAAGAAAATGCTATTGTGCTGCATTTTTCTTTCCTATAATCCAGTTCAACGTACCTGTCCGAGACCATATCAGTCATTTTGCAGTGTCCCTTCCATAGAATTTTTTTTTTAAATGCAGATAAAAAATAATTAGGCACAAAAGGAAGGACTTCAAGAAGAACATTTTTCTTCAGAAACAAACTTCTGTCCTAAAGACAAAGCCTACCTTTGTATAATAAGGAGGTAGGTTTTTCAATATGGGACAGAAAGATACAGTCGCTACTCTATGCTCTTGTTCTTTTACACTCAGTTGACCTTAAATAAAAAAACTGGCTCCAGCTGCCTTAAAGTATAGAGATGCATAAAATATTGAAAGGCAGATGATGCTTGCAGAGAACCATTACTACCCCTAGACAGTAGATAGTGAGCAGGAAGAACCACAGTGCACCAGTGGCTCTGACATAGTCAGGGACCCAGGTGAAATGACTGATGTTATCTCAAAGTGACTGAAATAGCTAAAGGTAATTCTATTGCTTTGGAATAGGGGAGCTAGCTATGTTTACCTAAAACAAATCACCAGTACTTACTATTTGACTGCTGTAAAGGAGAAAAAACTAGAGATCTCACATTCCTGCAATCTTTTCTAGACAATACTTTCTCTTCTAACTTTCCCTTTAATTTGCAGTTGAATGGTACTAAAGTAAAATTATGTGGCATACTCCCTGTCCTGAGTGCTGGACACTCCTGTGCTGGAGTGAGTGCAAAGGAGGGCAATGAAGCTGGTGAAGGGCCTGGGAAATAAATCTTATGAAGAGCGATTGAAGGATCTGGGACTGTTTAGTTTGAGGAAGAGGAGGCTAAGGGAGACCTCATCACTCTCTATGACTACTTGAAAGGACATTGTAGAGAGGTTGGTGCTGGTCTCTTCTCACAGGTAATTACCGATAGAACAAGAGGGAATGGCTTCAAGCTGCAACAGGGTAGGTTTAGACTAGACATTAGGAAAAAAATTTTCACAGAAAGAGTAGTCAGGTACTGGAATAGGCTGCTCAGGGAGGTGGTTAAGTCACTATCGCTGGATGTGTTTAAGGGTCGTTTAGATGTGGTGTTGGGGGATATGGCTTAGGGGACAACTTTCTAGAGTAGGGTTGATGGTTGGACTTGACGATTCCAAGGGTCTTTTCCAACCTGAATGATTCTATGATTCTATTCTATGATTCTATAATTTGAGATTTGTCACGTAACATTATGTACCAAATGTTTGCCAAGGTCTCCCTACTTTACAGCCCCAAATAAACCCTCAGTCTGCTATGAGTACATATTGTCCATAATTTTTTCTTGAGCCCTGATGTTGCCACATTGGAAAAGCTTGGCAACAAAGTCCATAGTAATAATGCCTGAGTGAAAACTGCAGGAGCACAACTTTTTCACAAGTTATATCATACAATCATTGTACATTGTTTCTCCACATAAAATGTTTCCTGACACTCTATGACATCAGGGCCAAGACTAACTTTGTTTTATGGCAGCAACTGAAGCATATAATTAAAATTAAATTAATAAGGCTTGCAGAGACTGTCTCTTTGGAAGGAAAAATAGACCAAGAGGTATTTGAAGATCACTGCAAATCCATACAACGCACATCTGCGATGAACTAAACACAGCAAGGAGCTTTTGCTAATGAACTAAATAGGATCAGATATGAAGGATCTGGATCTTAATATTCTTAGTACTTAGAAATGTAAGCAGGGGAAAGAGTTAGTCTATAGTTCATACAGTTTGAATGCTATTTAAATTATAGAATTGAAGGAAAATACAGAATTCACTGGAAATTCAAAAAATTTTTTTAAAATCTCACTTATACACATTGTTCAATGATTATAGTGAAAACTTTGCTTTATCTATGATTAGCTAACAACTCGTTATGATAACTGTCAGGTATTAATTTCATACAGTCAATGAAAGAATGCTACGTATACTAAAGTCCATTATGATAATGCACACTAAACCAAGTAGAATGTAAAAAGCTTAAAGGTGATAACTCTCAGAACTTCTACGTCTAAGTAATAAGCAGAACCAGCAAAACTTAGGAGATTACCATATCAAACATTATGACCAGTGTGAATAACATGGACAATTCTTGACAAACGTCTATTTTTGTTACTTGTTCTCTTGTGCAATGGCTATAGTACAGAGTCAGAGGGAAAGATAACCACTCTTTGCACTGTACTACAGAATTATGTGCATGTTCTCATTATATTGTCTTATCTTCAGGCTTCTTCTCATCTGTTTATAAGTTGCCAAGAAGTTGGTCAGTTGGTGATTAAATGCCCAAATGCAAACCAAAACCCATTATTGCTACTAAAAAATCTGATGTTTGCCTAAATTTTACAATTAACTTGGCATACAGGATTGTACCTGTGAACATGCTGAACATTTTGGCATTATACCTGAGCTTTCTAGATCTCAGTCAGGCTTTAGTAGAGAAACTAGAGAAAAAGTCCTCCAAAAAGTTCAGTCCAAATAGCATAATCAGAACATGCCTAATATGCTGACTAATTACATTTCTTCTGGCTGCTACTTTCTTGTAAGATTGAGGGAAGTATACTTCAATATTATTCTTCAGAACATTTATTCGGGAGGTGGGAAAGCTAGGAGGAAGAGGAAAGAATATGAAGAATGACCAAATGTGCAAATACAGGATGAGAATCCAGGTAGAAATTCTGTAGAATAAGGGCTAAGGGTGTTTTTGGATGTCATCTGGTAGAGAAATGAGTTAATGCAGTCAAAGTTATTAGTTATTGCATGTACTTCCTTGTTTCTTACAAAATTACTCTGCTTGGATAGCAGCTGGTGGAGTGGGACCTGAAGCCTTATCTCTGAGAACGATTCAATGGGCATTGTTCATATTAAACAAATGTGTAGTTCACAAGACTAACCAGCAGAGAGCAACACTATTTAAATTTGAGCTGAGCATGATATCTTGACAAACTAATTACTACATTACTGTGTATAAAACTGTATAATGCAGTGTGTTAAATATAAGGCTCTGGTACATTAGTCACAGCCAGTCACTGCCAATGCATTCCAATGTAATGTCTAACCCAGAAAAACATGTATGCAAATCATCTGAATACTTGCTTGTGATTTGCATGATGTTGAGAGGTTCTTCTGAGGTTATGATGTATGGCAAGCCTGTAAAATTAAACACAGATGTACTTTTATTTCACACACAAAATTTAACGTGTATGTGTGAAGGATTTAACAAGAAATTTGCACAATGAAATGATTGTCTCTAGCCACCTGAAGCGGTCATCTTGTTCACAATGAACTCAGCTTGCACAAAGTATATTGGGCAAATAAAAGTAATGTATTTTATCTACAAGTGGTCTGGACAATCAGGTAGTGAGGTGGATTGTGAACTGACTGCAGGAAAGAAGCCAGAGTTGTGGTCAATGGGACAGAGTCTAGTTGGAGGCCTGTATCTAATGGAGTCCTTCAAGAGTCGGTACTGGGACCTGTACTATTCAATACATTCATCAACGACTTGGATGAGGGAATAGAGTGCACTGTCAGCAAGTTTTCTGATGGCACAAAACTGGGAGGAGTGGCTGACATACCAGAAGGCTGTGCTGCCATTCAGCAAGATGTAGACAGGCTGGAGAGTTGGGTGCGGGGAAATTTAATGAAATATAACAAGAGCAAGCATAGAGTCTTGCATCTGGGCAAGAACAACCCCATGTACCAGTATAAGTTGAGGATTGACTTGTTGAAGACCACCAGCATAGGGGAAAGGGACCTGGGGGTCCTGGTGGACAGCAGGATGACCATGAGCCAGCAATGTGCCCTTGTGGCCAAGAAG
>JAVSBS010006206.1:63769-76796 GCA_033124195.1 Coracias cyanogaster
AAACTATGACAGACACCAAAAGGATAAGCAATCAAATCCATTACCAGTATTACCCTTGTCCTGTCCAATATACTCGTGCTGTCCTGCCATTGCTGGGAAATCCTGGTTGCAGTGAGCAGTTAGGGGGGGCCTCAGGGGAAAAACCCTGTGTGGTGCGTCCACCCACGTGTC
Organism: Coracias cyanogaster; assembly: GCA_033124195.1. Classification (NCBI taxonomy): domain Eukaryota; kingdom Metazoa; phylum Chordata; class Aves; order Coraciiformes; family Coraciidae; genus Coracias; species Coracias cyanogaster. The sequence continues at coordinate 63,941 of JAVSBS010006206.1, forward strand.
AGCTTTTTCCCCCAAGTTTGCTACAAGCAGGACCAGCTTTTATACTGATGGCAAACAATTCAAGGAAATCCTCAAAAATAACTTCAAAAGCGGGACACCTGCTATTTTTCCTCCTTGTTGGGTTCTGTCCAAGGTCAGCCAAGCCTGGGAAGAAACTCAAAGAGGAGGAGGTAACTCTATCTGCTTTGGTCTATTCTCACAGCCAATCAACTGATTTCCCAGCAGAGAAAAATCCTCTGCTGGTTTCAGTCATACTGTCTGGTTGTGAGATTCATCCATATGTTAACTTTAATTCAGGGCCTATTGCTCAGGCCCTAGCACTTCAGCCACATGGGAAGTACTTGTAACCATTCTTAATTAGTTATTTGTTTTTAAATTGTTCATTTGTATCCCTTTTATGTCCTAGCTGCTCTAATGACATTAGTGAGTGATTGCACTGCATCTGTTTTATGTCTGTGCACTGACTTAAGTTATGCTGTGTGATTGGTTAATGTACTGGAACTGCCTGACAATCTCTGCCTTCCCGCCTTCTTCCATTTGGGAGCAATGTAAATCGTAATAGCAGCTCTCAGAGTTAAATACAGTTTGATAAATAACAATAGAAAAGTAACAGATTATCATTCTACATTACTTCTCTGAAGACAGTTGCATCTGCCGGTTCACAGTATATTTTTTCTACCCAGTGCCAGAGAAAATTTTGACAGGCTGAATTACCATTTCATTTCCAACTAGGAAAACACTGACAAACTTTAAAGGATGGTTTTGAAGAGAAACCACAAACATCTAAAGATGTAAAGTACAGTTGGATGAAGGCAATTCAAGGGGTCTTAGGTATGGGAGACTTTTGACTGCAAAACCATCTAAGCAGGATTTTTGCTACAAAACCCCACACTGTATGTGCTTTTCCTGACTATGACTCACCATGTAAATACCAATTCAATTCCAGTTTCAGGGATTTTATGATTAAGCCTATTTTCTTGTTTTCTACTGTGTTTATGCATTATTTTACATCTGTCAACTCCTATTTCTTTGTGCCTATAAATGAATGTAAGTTATATGTTTGGTCTGATAGTGCTTTTTTCCAAGGTTGAGTGAAACTTGATGTTTCAGCTTAAATAAGTGATGGGTTTGCTAGAGTCCAAAGTGACGTTGATGTTGCTCATCTGCCATTTTGCAGACAGTAGAAGAGGAAGTTCTTCCATGTCTACTAATATGTCCATGTTATGGTGGTGCCAGGGCTCAGAGGTGTGCAGTTCACATGCTTCAGGTGCTGCCTGGATGATTCAAAAAAAACATAACAGAAAACACAGGAGATTTTGACCAGCCTCAGGTCTGTAAGTACATTTTAAACCCACACAGTTTGAGTGTGTTTGAAATGTACTTAAATATTTCCTTCTTCACCATTGTGTCCTCATGACCCATTGAATCATCAAAGGCTTGGAGTTGAAAGAAGGACTTATGGTTAGAAAATGCAAAGGGCTCTTTGCTGAAGGGGAATGCTTTGTTGTAGATTGTTTTTTTTTTAATCCCAGAACAAATAGCTCTGGTGGATAATTTTCTGTGAGGGTTTTCACTGTCATGAGTAACTGGGCTTCCAGAAAGCTATTTTATAAGTAAAATAAATAAGCTCCCAATCAAAAAAAAACCTCACAGAAATCAATTGCAAAGCCCCCATAGTGTTTCATGAGCTTTGAGTCACACTCAGGATGGAAAATTACCCAAACTGCTAGCCTGTAGGGAATCAAAAAAGAACATGGTGCTTTCAGATAATTCTAGTATGACTTTCTACAGACTGTTTTTTACATGTGGTAACATAAGACCTATTACCATATTCCACTGAAGAAAAGACACCTCATATACCTAAACATCTTCTGGTGTCCTAAGATGGATGGCATTGACAGGTCAAATTAATCTACAGTATTATTCAACTGAACCAATGAAGCTGTACCAAAGAAGGATTTACTGATCTGGCACAAGTGTCTAATCTTTATATTTTCTGTAAGAGGTATTTACCTTTTCAGAAATGGCTGTAATTTATTTTGGAGATAAGTAAGTTTCCACCAGGTCAGAGTGAATCCGATGAAAAAGGACACCCAAGGACCCTTAAGCTTTTCTCTCCCATGAGATTGGTATGGAGGTGGAATTACCCACCCTGTAGAGGCTTCATTGATTCAATATGAACTTCACATAAAAATGTATTATTTTCAACCTCAGAAATATTTACCAAAAAATCAGGGATCATGATCTACTGGACAAAAGGAAAACAGTCACAGCCCTAAAAGCCGGAGAAGACCGGGCCATACTCCTTGGGCTGGCCATGATGGTGTGCTCTATCATGATGTACTTTCTCCTGGGAATCACCCTGCTGCGGTCTTACATGCAAAGGTAATTTCATGATGGTTACCCTGACCTCACACTCTCTTCTCCAGCTGAATTCATGTGGCTTATTTTTTTTTTCTCTTTTTATTAAAGCTTTATAATTTTTCCTTTCCTGACCATATGCCTGATTCTGCACTTCCTTGCCTCAGAATAAATTAGGCATAACTAAAGTGAAAGTGAGCTGAGTAATACTGGCATAAGTGAGGGAAGAATTAGATCCTGGTTTGACAAAATCTTGATCCATAGGCTTTAGACTTGCCACAGTTTAACACCAGTATAATACCCATATCAGCTGGTCAGCAGTCTGCTGAACCCTGTAAGCCTCTCAGGGGCTGCTGCTGCAAAGCCCAGTCAAACTCAGGAGAAAAGAGCAAAAATATTTAGCAGCCTCAAGAAACAATACACTTTCAAATGAATAATGGAGAATTAACTTGGGAAAGCAATCAAGCAGCTTTGTAGCATGTAGCTTTTCCATGTAGGTTATTTCATTCTAACAAGTGAAATCCTCCTGAAATACAGTAATTTGCTGAAAGTGAAAGATCATCTTTCATCATTACTGCACTACACATAATTTTTCTGAGGCCTTCTCTGTCTTTCTTCTCTGCCACAGAACAAAAAGTTTGGCCTGTGATTCATTAGCAGCATTTGAAATCAGTTTTCAAGAAACAGCCCTATTTAAAACCCAGCCCAGACTGTAGTAAGACTGTCAGCAACATTTTTTCTGCTCTGATCAGTGGAGTCAGGAGAATGAAAAATGTGTACTGGGATATCTGCCCAAAACCACTCTGAGACAGCAACAAATATCTGGCACATTTTGTCTTATCCACCACAGGCTTCTTCTTTAAGCATGTGAAATAAGTCCTTACAGTTAACTGGTATGAACATCCTCAATTATATTGGTGCACCTACAGGGAAACATTCCTTCTTGACCCTGCAATTATAAGGAAAAAATAGTAATACCTGAAGATGAACTGTACTGGTTTGCAGCATCTTATTTGTGCAATAAAGGTATTAGTTCCTTTTAAAATCCAGGCAAAGTTTAGATTTTGAAAACAGCAATGAAGACCTGTTACTTATCCAAGAGCATTTGCTTTTCCAAATTGCTCTTCCAGACATTTCAGCAATATCAGGGTCAATTGCAGAGGCTGCTAAGGTCAAAATTGCTCATGTGGAAAGAGATTATTTGTATTACAAACTATGTGAAAAATTGCCAGTACATACCAAAGCACCTACAAAGTATCAAATATTCCATCTTCACAAGTCTGTTTTAGGTAGGTGTTACTTTATTACTCCCATGCATGAATAAAACAGCAGTCAGAAAGGTAAAAGTGAGAAGACAAACCAGGAGTCTTTGCTGTCACATCTCTTCATGCAGCCAGATCTCCTTAGGGATTATTCTCCTTTATGGACAGCAATATCCCTCCAATAAAATACTGGTGAACTGGAGATAAACTGAAATCCTCCAGAATTATTACAACCACTTAACTTACAGAAAAACAAGCAAATTGCCACTAGAAAAAGCCTTTCCACAGGTAGAGCTGCATGTGGTACCGCTTGTGTGTTACTGTGTCTTCGTGCATATGAGTATACATACCCTGGTAATTCAAAGTCATCCTTCCAGCCTTCACTTTAAATTGAAGTGGACTTGCTGGTTAGCCATCAGGTCTTGGTCCAGGATGCCCCATTATGCAGCACTGCCTCATAGTGCTCTGCCCAGGGCAGACTGCTCAGTTTTCTTCTCTGATGTCTCTGCTGATTCCCTTTGGTTCCAAATATACCTTATCCAGTCTAAAAGTTCTGGTTTCCTTTTCATTTATACAGAGGTTTAAGTGAATCAGGTATTTTTGTGCCCAAAGCACAAACTTTGGGTACTACAGAATAATACACTATCTGTGATGTGTGACATGAGAAAGTCCAGCCTTTGCTCAAAGCCCTCCAACAAGACCATCTCCTACAAGATGCTCCCTGATACATCCCTGATGGAAAGCCCGAGCTGCATTTAGAACTTATTGTCCATTATTGTCATGGTCTAATGTCTCTTTTATTCCTACTTAGTGTCTGGACAGAAGAGGGTCAGTGCTCACTTCTCAATGCATCCATCACAGAAACCTTCAACTGCTCATTTAGCTGTGGTCCAGAGTGCTGGAAAATCTCTCGGTACCCCTGCCTCCAGGTGTACGTTAATCTCACCTCTTCTGGCCAGAAGCTTCTGCTCTACCACACTGAGGAAACAATGAAAATTAATTCTGAGGTAGGAGCACTGAATAAAATTTCTTCCTAAATGGGTTTCTAGAGGGATGTTCATCTTGTTATACCCATATCTCACTTTAAAGCAATACAAGGCTTCCAGCTCCCACTTCACTGGTAAATACAGATCAGAGAAAGCTGAAATCCGTGCACAAGCTGAGCTCACATCTCTGAAGGGGACAGTTTTCCACTCCCATCCCATGCAGGGAGCACAGCTCATCCCACATGGGGTGGTGTCCCCTGGGGCCTGGAGCCTCCCTCATCCTTTACAAGTGCTTTATAGGCACAGATCAGCACCAAGCACTTGTCAAATTGATATTCTCATGGATCTGTGGAGAAGTTATTTCCCACCCAAGTATGACTCTGCATGATAGTGAATACCAGTGCTGTGCACAGAGCATCCACAGTGATGAAAACAAAAATGTTCTTATTATTGTGGGGCCAGGCAAGGCAACAGGGAACAGCAACAGCCCCATGTCTAGAAGCAGACATATATCCACCTCCATCTCTGATGTCAAACTCTGCACCCTTAACATCTCCAATGAGGTCAGCTGTGCCACTGGGGTCAGGGTACAGGGTATATAAGCTAAGGAGTCAGCTCGTCTTTCTTGCACAACCTCCCTGATTCCAGATATTGAACAGAAAAAAATATTTTTAACAAATCTGCAGAAGAATTCCTCTCTCTGCTTCAGCAAGTACAAAACCCAGCATAACTCCATCCAGGTAGAATGGAGACAGCTCCTGTCTGGAGGCCATAATCAGCATTGAGGATGCATAGACAGCATCTACTTGCTGGCCTGCAGCCCCAGCTGTGTGGCTGATGCATTACTGTGCATCACACCCAGACAAGCAACCACCCCTTCACAGGTTGGTTGCTGTTTGCTCCCTCTGCTTAGCAATGCAGGAGCAGACTAAGAAATGTTCCTCTCTCCACCTTCCTTTCTTTGTCTCTACAGTGCCTGTGTATCTAAAATGGCAAGCTGCGGTGAACTGGGTCAGAGCTAATTCATCAGACTTACAAGTGCTAGATTTGCATTAACTACTCAGATTTCGAAGGTCACTGAACCCAAACTATGGGCGATCAGCAAAGCGCAGCTGTAACAGCAGAGCCCTGGTTCAGGCTGCTGACAATGTAACCTATTGCAATTGTATTTATGGCAGCAGTTCAGTAGACCAAATTACTTCTGCATATTAAGATGAAGTGATATAGAAATTAGTCAAAGCATGGTGTGGTTGCACTAGGCCAGTAATTCTGCTGGATAATTAGTTCCTGTGGCTGAGATGTGAAGTCATCTGGATCTGAAATGTGAAATGGAGAAGTTCCTCCATCTTCCCCTCCAGCTCAGTGTCAGTGTGGAAAGGAGGCACTTGCAGTTCACGAAGCTTGCAACAGGACAGATCCTACTTCCTGCTGGAGGAGAAGCAAAATCCATTGACACTCATGCCACAGTTTGATTAAAACAGATCAAATTGGTCTCTGTGCTCCACTGGATTAAAATAAATCAAGAGATTCAGTATAAATCTGCACATTCTGTTATTGATGATTTTTGCTTGCCAAAATGGACTTTCAAATTCACCCCAGATGTTGTCTCCTTTTAATTTAATGTAGGCACAGTTAATACTTCTCCAGTCCAAGGTTATTTTACAGGTTAAGCTCTGCTCTCGGGAGGTTTCCCAGGTTTTCCTGACATACTGCTGGCTATGTGATCTGAATGTAAATCCAGTTTTGAATAGAAGTTTGCAATGGCTATAAAATACCTGGCTTCTCATGCCTGGCAGGGATCAGCAGATTCCAAGCTCAGATCAGCACAACCCATCTCAGGTCCCTGGACAGGCATTCCCTCTTCCCTGTCTGGAGAGTAGTCCCAGGCAGCAGGATGAGCATCCTCGAGCATGACTGGTTTTGCAATGCTCCTGCTGCATGCTAGCTGTCTCTCTCCATCCACGTATTCAAGTGTGTTTTTCCTGTCTTTCTCCTTGCCAAATAAACCAAAAAAAAGCCATCCCTGGCTTACTGATCTCTGACATCACTGGTGACATTGCAGAGCATGGTGCTTACCCTCTGAGGCTGACACCAGTGACCTTCAAAAGGTCAGCATCCTACCGCCAACCTCTCTGCCTCGCTGAGCACCACTGCACACACAAAGCAGCATCTGGAGCCTTTCTCTCTCCTCTCCCCCCACCAGCTAGCATGGATGGAACAAAATGCACTTTGATTTTAAATAATTATTAATCTAGGAGACTTGCTGTCTAACCTAGCTCTCAGCCCACAAGATGCAGTAAGGAGTAGGTGCAATTTATATTGAGACATACAGCATGTTGTTGCCAGTCTCCAGTGGGAATCAGTGAGAAGTAAGTGGATACCAGTTGGGCTGCTTGAGTCTTTCCCAGGAAACAACATGAGATTTTTCACAGCTTTTTATTGCTCTCGCTGTGCATACTTTATCTCTAGCCTTTAGGACAAGCCCAGCCCCTTGTCAATACTACAAACACAGCAGCTTAAATGCTTTCACAGCTACACTTCCCTTCCTTAGCTGTCAGAGGCTGTAACAGCTTCTGGGAGAGGTAAATTGGCCTCACGCCTGGACCACAGAGCTGGGCTGTCACCTTGAAGAAGTTCTAGAGGCCCCATTTTGATCTCATACTGTTATCCTTTTGATTCTTTTCATGTCATCAGAACTACTGCTGATTTACAGCAGTGCTCCACAAGAGAGATAAAAAGCAGAATTTCATCACCAGAATCACCATTATGCGAGCTATACCTGCCTGAGACTCAGAATTATGGGGGATCTCATGGTTTCCCACTGAAGGTTCAGGTATTTATAACCCAAGGAGGATTTTGCCTGATGTGGGGCCGGAGCAGTGATGTTTGACTGTGGTTCCCAGCAGATCCATTTCTGGGCTGAAGCTGGAGAACTCAGTCAGCTGGAGTCAATATCAGGCCAGTGCAGACATAAAGTTCCTCCTTTGTTTTGTCTTCCTATGGTCTCCTAGGAGACCATAGCCTGGAGGAAGAGATGGTTTCAGCACAAGGAGCCTGACTGAGAGGCAAAATAAATCAACCTCACTTATACAACCGCATTTCATAGCTTCATGCTCCTAGACCCTCACATCATGGGCAGCCCAACCAGACCGACACAGCTGGTGGCTCTGTCCCATCAGGTGTAGGAGGCACAAGCAGAACTTGAGTGCTGCTTCAGCATTAGATCTCCTTTGAAAGTGCTTGGAAAATACTCAGACTTGCAGGAAGTCAGACGTCCCCCTGCTACACTCTTGGGACATTTCTGCAGACTTTGAGTCCAGGAATCTGTCATCATTTGGGCTTTTACATGCCTGCTTGTTTCTGTCAAGGGGGAAGGGCTGGACTTTGGTACGAGTGGCTAAGTCCTCATTTAATCGCCTCCCTCAGGATACTTCATGGGACTTCAAGAAACAAAAATATGTTGGACCAAAGTTGCAAAAAAAAACCCAAATAAACAAAAAAAAAAAATCTGAGCTGGAAATACTGCTTTTATGACAATGATAGCACATCATTTAATAAATGGAAATGTACACTTCACTGAGAGATTTCCCCTGCTTATTAGATTGTAATCTACTGAAGAGTCAAAGCACTGGAAGAGAACTTGTAGCTTTGGACATTTAAGACAAAGCTGGACAGAGTGAAAGAGAATATCCTGGAGGGAACAGACCTTCACCAGCAGGAAGATGGATAAGATATTACTGCTCTGATATTTTCCATCTTTTATTTCTAGAGCTCTATAAAATATTCATAACAACAGTGATGCCATGCTCTATTCTTAATGCTCCAGTCTGCTAACACCAGACAATCTTGCTATCATGCTTCAGATAATATTCTATGCCAATAAACTTGCCAATGAATCAATCAAATCCTGTTACAAGGTTAATCTTTTGATCGTTATTAGGACTAGAGATCTGTCACAGTACATTACAAAAAAGTCATAGCATAGTCATGAAAAAGAACAGAAGGACATTTATAAAGTGTATACATTAAAAAAACAATAATCAAAATCCATGGGTCACATTAATCAAAACATCTTTGTTCCTTAGCAAAACTCACTTTCTCTCAGTTAGATACTTTAGGTGCTTAACCCGGACAAGCAGGTTCAGAAGTGCAGGCAAGGGGCATGGACTCATGATTACCCTATAACTGCAAAGGAACAGTGACCTGCTAGCTACCCAGGTCACCCTCCACATTCAATGAGAAGTTAAGCAGTAGATTTCCACCCCTCCTGAAGCAGTTCTTGCCTAGGTAGGGAATTTAATAAAAATCTTATGCAGATGTAGAAAATATTCAGGTGTGGAGGAGTGTGTCTAGAAGAGAGGAGGGAGTGAAGTGCCTTGGGTTGCTCCCATCAATCCTCTTCCAGACCAGCAGCAACAGCAAATTCAGGTCTTTCTGGTCTAGGTCAAAATCCAGATGTGGCCTCAATCCTTGTGTGTCTGCCCATCACCTCACCAGCCCACACTAGCTATTTTCAGGGAATGGCCAACACAGCTCAAGACCACTCTACTGCATGTTCCATGGAGTATCTTCAATGCATCGACTGCATAAGCTAGTTTTGTAATTAAATTCCCTTTAGTATTCTTTGGGATTGCTAGGTTCAGACTGTGTTAGACAGAGCCACCCCCAAATCGTTTTTTCTTTGTAACTGAGACTGAAATTCAAGCAGCATCTTTAGAGAGAAGGAACTGTTGGACTTATGCTGGGGTCAAGTGCAAAAACAAAACTAAGATCCAGCCTGGTAGCCAAACTGATCTTCAGCTAGAGGTTGAATGGAAGTCTTCTGGGTTGCTAGCAGGAAAACTGCATTTTCTCTTAGGCTATTTGTTCCTAATTAAGGCATTACCCCTAAGGGAAAATTTGTATAAAGGTCTCTTATTAGCCTTTTCCTCTGTGGGTGAAACCTGTACCCACTATGATCACTTTGATTTGCTCCAAGTGAGATCTGAACTACCAGTTTTGTATTTACAGAGAATCAATTACCCATCTAACTGCAACCGTATGTGTGCCACTTAAGATGAAGAGGTACTTCATCAGTTCCATTTTTGCATGCATAAATTAGCAATAATAATATATTCACCTACCTCATAAGGCTGCTCTGCAGATTAAAGCATGTTTGTACAGCACTTGGAGGTTCTGCAATGGGAAATTCTATAGATGTGCAAAATGTTGAGTTTTGTCTGTGATAAACTTATTATTAGCTTAATAGTATTCCACTCTTATTATGAAAAGTATAATCGTCTTGAGATTTTCCTATTTGCCACCTGAAAACAGACACTATATCTAGTTTGGTGATAAATTTTTCCAACTCTAATTTCTTCCCAGTGTTCATACATACCCAAGTGCAGCAAAAATTATGAGGAATCCATGTCTCTGGTGAATGTTGTGATGGAAAACTTCAGAAAGTACCAACGCTTCTCCTGCTTCTACGACCCTGAAGGTGTTCAGAAAAATGTAATATTAACCAAACTATACAGCTCCAATGTGCTGTTCCACTCCCTTTTCTGGCCCACCTGCATGATGATTGGTGGGGTCACCATCGTCGCAATGGTAAAGCTGACTCAATACCTTTCCCTCCTTTGTGAGAGAATCCAAAGGATCAACAGATAAAAACAAAAACTCCAGACTTAATTACAGCAAAGATACTGTTTCTCATTCTTCACCAAAGAACCTTAAGTTTGTAATGTGCAAGTCTGTTATAAGTTCCTTACTATATTCTTATAAGTAGAGCAATAACACAAAAGCTGTTCTATATGCAAACATGATGTTATTATTATGCAGACAACTGAAAAAAAATACTGGTTTGTGTTGATTGTCTATATGATCTTGTTTTATGCTGAGACTAGTACTCCTTTCTTTTCTATGGCCAAAACAGGGCTCAGTGTGACCTAAGCCAAGCTTAGGCTACTGACATTTTCAATGTAAAGGATTCTGGGGAAGATTCACCACTGGACAAAGTGCAGTCAACCACTTCTGCATCACTGAGGTCTCATGTTTGACTCAGTCCGCTCGACAGATCCGTGGCTTTGCTTTTTTGTTATTGCCTGCAGGGAAGGAAAAAAAAAAAAAAAAAAGGACCGACGAGGTCTTTTATGATAAGATGGCACAAAAGGCATGTATTTTGAGCCCAGGAACAACATACAGTATTTTCAGCCTCAGTAGGACTTAGTGATGCTTTGTGTTTGCTCCCCTAGTTCAGAAGTAAGTTTTACCCTACAGCATTCAAGGTATTTTGGAAAACAATTTGGAGTTTTATTTTATTTAGTGCTTGAATTTCCTTCTGTCTTATCAACATCCTCTTTGTCACTTGCAGAAGTGGTAGCCAAACAAAAATCACCTTGTTCCATTTTCTATTCTAGTTTGAGCCCTGTTGATGGAGATGGGACCAGAACTCCTTACGTAAAGTTTTATTACTCATTTGTCTTGTATTTGCTACCATATCACTGTAGAGAAAAAAAAATAACACAATCAGCTATTTTTTCATTTTTTACTTCCAAATATTTTAGATTTTTTTACTTGATATGTATACACAGATATATATATATATATAAAGAAAAAGCTGTATTATATCTATTTGTGTATTGGAACTTGATTATGGGGTTTTTTTCTTAGTTTTTCCCCACTGGAAAGTGAACAGTATAACTCATGTATTTACAACCTTCATCCTTATGTAATATCATAACAAGGAAGAGCAGCACTGCAAGATCTTATCCAATATTCATGATGTTGTTTCAGTCAAAGCTCTCTCTTCCTGTGACATCAGAAGCGACAAAAAGCTCATCCAATTCTAAGGCTCCACTAACTGAATTGCTAGATAATCATGATATTTGGAAATCTCTCCTGACCTTAACCCAGTATGCAGTGCTGGCTGACCTGAATTACAATTTAAAAGACCCAGGTGCAATGATTTATTGGAGAAACTGAGATTCTGACTATGTTGTCCCATCTGTCAAATATTTACCACAGAGATCTTGCCAGTATCATTTCATGCACACTATATTAATGACTTCTGCATAATTTATTTTGATTGACCTGTAGAAAACATTCCTTCTTATGCTTTAAAGAGGCCTCTCAGTTTCTCACTTTGCACCCAGCCTGAAGGACAAATGCAAGACAGCTCCTGTGAGCACCCTGTGAACTCGCTATCCAATAGCACAAAGAAATAATTTGCAGGCCTATCCAAACCAAGAAACTAACTTCCCCCAACCCCCTACCCTGCAAGAAAGACTGCAAATCAAGTATTCTGCCTAGTTCATTTATATGTAAGCACCTTTCTGAAATGCAGCATTAAAATTTCAAGTTGTTACAACACTTTACAAGTCATGCAAGTGTAAGTTGAGCTGTAAAAAGAATGAGTTCTCAGCAGTGAAAATGAACCTGCAATCTTGTAATCAGTAGTCTATTTTTCCTTAATTAAATAAATTCCTGGAGGGTGATGGGGCATAATCAGGGCTCCAAAAATATGTAATAAAAACATTAAATCTTCCAGATTTCAATAACTTCTGCCTTCAGATGTGGCTTGTTTCAGACTTTTCTTTGTAGCTTCTCTCACCAAGAAGTGAGGAGTGCTGATGAAACAGGAAATTCATAAAGGTTTATTTGCAAAACTGTTTTTGATCAATCTGTATGATTTGCAGAAACCATCATAAGCAGACCTGAGCACCCTCAGCCTCAGTGAGACTGGAGCTGTAATGTCTTTAGTGGACTGACAGCAACCTTTGACAACCCAGCCACCAGCAGAAGGCGTGATTTACCGATGGTGCCAGCACAGACTGGGAGACAGGATAGAGACTGGGGACATCAGCCCTGCTGCCACAGTAACTCACTGCTCTGCTGCACAGGCATGGGACTGTTGGTAGTTTTAGTGGCACCACCACATGGGCACACAGGCATTTATTGCCTGGCAGCCACAATGTGAGATGCTCCAGGACGCAGATGCTGCTCATCATTGTTACAAAACCTTATTCTGCAGGTTTTGCCAAGAAGGGAGGTATCTAGGTGCGGGCCTCAGAGCCACACAGCTAAGAAGGCATTGTGACCCATTTCTAGATAGCCCAGGTGGCTCCAAGTGTACTTCTTTAGTCTGTTTAGAGCACTGGTTAAGAAAGTTCCTTGGAGTACAGCCCTAGATGGCAAAGGGGTCCAGGAAGGCTGGACTTTTTTCAAAAAGGAACTCTTAAAGGCCCAGGAGCAGGCTGTCCCCATGTG
>JAVSBS010006206.1:95234-105647 GCA_033124195.1 Coracias cyanogaster
TGTTGCTGTAAATAAATGGTTATTATTTGCTTCCCGATTTGTGTCTGTCGCATATTCGGTGCCGGCCTCACAAGACCGGATTTATTCCCCCATTTTTGCAACACACGTGAAGAGGGAAAGAGTGCAAGAGAGTAAGCCTAAAGGCTGAGCATCTAGTCAAGGCCAAGCTGGGATGAGGCCAGCTAATTCCCACAAGAAGCTGCTCACAGCCCTGCAGACAGCTCAGCATTTGCCACAGCATGCCTCCTGATGCTATGACCTCTCAGTACCGACCAGTTCACAACCAGATTTCAGGAGGAGTTCATCATTCTCCTCCAGCTGCAAACCTGACTCTTTTTACACCATTCAGACTTATGTGAGACAGAAATAACGAGGCCAACACTGAGGCATTACCTTCCACATCACAGACACTTTCTCTAGGACATCCTGGCTACCCATTAATATCTCCATGTACCTACAGTTCCCCATTATTCTCAACTTCACCTACACTTCTGGTACAATCCAGAGATAAGAACTATTCCCTGCATACCTAGAGCTGCCAGTCCACCCACACAACACTAGTAGGGCCATACCCTCCTCATTACAGTTGGAGAAAGACATATGCACCTAACAAAAGGTCATAGACAAACATGTTGTGATCCATCCACTATCATTTTCATTAGTAAGCAGATTTAACTTTCTAGGGAGCATCTCTGGACTTCTCATCCATCTGCAAGGCTGGCTGAGCCACTTTTATCTAGAGCCTTTAGCAACCACTGACTAAATCCAACTAATGACCTGTAGCTGCAACAACCTGTTAAGAAATTAATATATTTATTAAAGCACTATCAGAAGACCTCTTCCACCAGCAGCCTCCTCTCTGACCACAGTCATAGTATAGCAGCATGAATAGCATCAGAGAAAGCACATTCAGAACTCTAAGCTTGCCATAGCAGAGTACCTACTTGAAGAGTACTGCTGGAAACCAGGAAACAACACAGTACAAGCAAACTCAGACCTCCTAAACGAGGGACTACTCCTCCCTCTGGTTCCTTTAAAGTGTGGGACACTGAGTGCACCAATAGACCTTGACCACCCTCATCTTCCTTACCTGGGATCCCAGCCACACACCTCTGACCATTGGCCAAGCTGCTGCTTCTAAGCTCTATCCTTGGGTATGGCCATGTTTACTTCTGGTCCTAGCTAGTAGGTGGGGCTTCATGGCCTCATCATGGAATTTCTGCTAAAGCATAGTGTTATTCCTCCATAGTCCATGTGCTGTTCCTCCTGGGGTACTCTGCTCCATGGTGGGTATTGTTATCCTCAATGTTATCCCTGTCCCCATCCCACCCTGGAGATGGTGCTAAAGGTCACGATTTCATATCTTTTTTTTTGTAAATCTTGGTGTTTTACTAAAATTATGTTTCGGCTGTGGAAGAGGGAAATGATTGCAGGTTTTACTATCTCTTAGAATTCAGCACAAAAGCCACAGCTGCTCTCTCAGTAGTTATATTCTTGTTTTTCTGTCACAGGTGTTTCCTAGTATAAAAAAGATTCACTCACATTACACTAATATCTAAATGTACATTGACTAAATCTACAGGGACCTGCTCCCACAGCCAAAAAGAAAAACAACTTGCAGTTCATTCTCTACTTGTATGTTTATAAACTCGCCATAGTTGATGTGTGACATCATTGTTTTATCTATGCCATATGCAGCAGTAATGCAAAAGGGGGTCATTCAGAAATAATGTTATATAATGATATTTTCACCTGTAACTCTCTGCGAGGTAAATCTAGGGGTCTTTACATAGATCTGGGGAGGGAGGAGGAATTGTTACTGTTTCTTACATTTTTTTCTGCTCAGGAAGTGGGATATGATATGCTGTGCTCACATACTTCTTTGCATCAAAAACCAGTGAATGTCTTGTAGGAATCATTCTGGAGTAAATCCACTATCACTGAAGGTGAAATAATTTAATGCTTCATTTAAAATCCACTAATACTGATTTCTTAATGCTTTTCCTCCTCCAAGGCTACGAATCAGAAAAAAAGCCGTGAAGAGTCTGGCAGCACACCCATGTGGTCAGTGTCCCTTGTAGATCTCAGCCAGGATCTGGCAGTTCTGGAAAAGCCCATGCACCCCCTGTGGCCGCTATGGGCTGGGCAGCTCTCTTGCATCTTCCACCCAGGCGTTGCAGTCTTCTCTGCAAGTAGAGGGGACAACAAAAAAAGTGGCTGCTAGTTTGATTCTGCTTGTCCTGATCCATAGACATAATGGGTCATAACTTCACTCAAAGTTAAAGGACTGCTGTAATTCACTAGGGCTGAGGATGTTTTATCAGCTTCTTTTTCCTGCTTCCTAACTTGCAAAGTGGTGTTGCTCCTCAAGGTTTTGAGGGCATGCACAGCTCAGCTCCTTGCTCGGGTGCGTGACATCAACCTTGCGGGCACTCTCTGCTGGTGTGACCATGGTTTGAGCTGTGTCTGCAAATTGCTGTGCTCTTGGGATACCTCGATCTTCCTCTGGTGTTACAGCCCAGGGCTCACAATGAGCTTTGCTCTCACCAAGGGGCAGATCTGACTAATGCAAGAGGGGAGCAGTGTGCCACATCCTTCAGAGCCAGCCCAAGCTGACGTGAGTGAGAATGAAGAGTTGAGGATCTCCTGATATCGAAGTATTTCTGGGGTACTGAGCTCTCAGCTCCCCCTGTTGCCATTGCACGCGGGCTTAGGGATGTGCCCTAAGCACCAATCTGCTTTCTTCCCAGCCCTGCTCATGGGAACCACTTGCAGCTGATTCACGTGAATAGGCAGAAAGAAAGAGGATCATTCATGAGGTTTTTTCTCCGGATTAACCTTTATCTGAGAGGGAGGATATCAAAGGGAAGAAAGTGGGCACTAGGATAGCTAACATCCAAGACCTGTGGTAGTGGAGAAAAAAAACTCAGTGAGGAGACAGATGACTAGTGATGGTGAAAGCTTTGGGGATGCTGTACTGCCTGTAAGAATACAACAGGAAAAGGAGAGAGTGGTTTTACAAGTGGAATAGCTACTCTGCCTCAGTTTGTGTAGCTGTCCAGACAGGAGACAAAATAGACAATAGGATGCTGAAGCCTGTAGGTTCAAGTATAATAGAATATTAAATAAACATCCCCACTATAAAAGCAGAATTCCCTGCAGTTTATGCTCTGCCTTGGTGTCGTTTGTTTACGAAAGACCATTTCCCAGGAGCTGCCCTGATTACACCATCATCTGCTGCCATGGGTCAGTGGGTGAGGTAGTGGTTAGACTGGACTAGCAGCAGGGTTCATCCCTGGTTCTGATGTAAATCACAGAATCATAGAATGGCTTAGGCTGGAAGGGACCCTAAAGTTCATCTAATCTAACCTCCCTGTCATGGGCAGGAATGCCTCTCAACAAGACTCGGTTCCTCAAGGCCTCACCCAACCTGGCCTTGAACACCTCCAGGGAGGGGACAGCCATAACGTTTCGGGGCAATCTATTCCAGACGTTTGCCACCCTTGTACTGAAGAACTTCTTCCTAAGATCTGGACTAAACCTATTCTCTTTCAATTTAAAACCTTTTCCCCTTGTCCTGTCACTGGACACTTGTGACAAGTCCCTCTCCAGCCTTCCTGTAGGCTCCCTTCAGGTATTTGAAGGCAGTTATAAGGTCCCCTTGGAGTCTTCTCTTCTCCAGGCTGAACAATCCCAGTGCCCTCAGCCTATTATCATAGCAGAGATGCTCCAGCCCCTGAATCATCTTTGTGGCCCTCCTCTGGACTCATTCCAAGAGATCTATGTCCCTGTTATGGTGGGGACACCAGAACTGCATGCAGTATTTGAGGTGGGGTCTCACAAGGGCAGAGTAAAGGGGGAGAATCACCTCCCTTGATCTGCTGGCCACACTCCTGATGCATCCCTGGATATGGTCGGCCCTCTGGGCTGCATGAGTACACTGCCAGCTCGTGTTGAGTCTCTTGTCAATCAACACCCCCAAATCCTTCTCTTCAGGGCTACTCTCAACCAATTCTGTACCCAGTTTGTAATTGTGCCTGGGATTGGCCTGACCCAGATGCAGGACCTTGCACTTTGACTTGTTGAACCTTATGCAGTTTGTATTGGCCCATTTCTCAAGCCTGTCAAGGTCCCTCTGGATGGCCTCCCTTCCTCCAAGTGAGTCCACTGCACCATGCAGCTTAGTGTTGTTGGCAAACCTGCTGAGGGTGCACTCAATGCCACTGTCCATGTTGCTGACAAAGATGTTAAACAGCACCGGACCCAGGAACTCCCCTGAGGAACCCCACGGAAATAAGGGAAAAATGTGCAAACTTAAGATAAAAGTTAAGCTTAGGATGGTTTAGAAAAAGCCTAGACTAGAGACACAAAACAAGCATCTTGAAAGCAGAATGAAGTTTAACTACAGCTGATGATCCAGCTTTCAAGCCAATAAATTGCTTTGCAAAAATACAAGTACAGCCAAGCCCCTTTTCAATTACAGAAAGCTAACTCAATCAGCTCCTATTTTTTTAAAATAGATCTGCTGGGTTTAAATGAATGTGCATAATATGTGGTCCATTTATTTCCAAGAACATTGCAGTGAAAGTTTCTTTATGGGTTCATTGCAAAATCCTGAGCAAAGAAAAAAAAAAAAAGAGTAAAAAGTATCCACTTTTCTTAAAAAGAAAAGCCATCTTCCCCTTGAAGTTCAGTTTATTTTGTTCTGGCACTTACTGACCTTGATTAAGACTCTTTCAATGTTTGTACAGGGGCTTATCTTCCACCAGCTCGATAGAAGCTTCTATTCCTTAAGCCCCAAGGGCACCTACAGACTTGGAAGGACTTTGATAGGGAGCCAGGGGAAATCACAAAACTGAAACGATCTTTGCAAGTGAAAGGTGCAGGGTGGGCATGTCTGTGAATGTCCTCATTGCCTCTATTGCAGCATCAGCTCCAGATGTTGTACTTCACCCCAGTGCCACCAATATATATTTGGTATGGCTGAATTGGGAAGATTGCCCAGCCCAGTCCAGCCTGTGGTCACCAGACCATGCTGAGTATGCCTGTAACACCCCAATTTTGAGACATTTTATAGGGTTTAGGGGCTTTGTGAGCCTAGCAGACCTAGCCATTGAAGTGTTGGTGCAAGTCCTAAGGCAATGAATGCATCAAGGGTCCTGGCAGCAGAATAATCCACTTGGTCTCACTTGCTTAAATATTCTGCAAGAAACAAGGCTCCAATGGTTTCGCAGCATTTGTCACAACAGCACTGTGCGGTACATCTGTTGTTGTTTAAGATCTAACCATGAGTCACCAGTACTCTGGGAGGTGGGGTGGTTAACCAGCAGAAAACAGAAGGCTTTGCCAGCTCCTTTGTATCTGTTTCAAGGACTAGCTTGGCTTAACCACTGTTATTAGCTAGCAGAGTAGACGGTTTTCATCATTAGGCAGCTGTAAGCAGCTGGTTGTACTTCCTTGGAAATGAGATAAGACATGAAATGCGTGTTTCTGGTGTTTATATGAAGCTGCTCATTCCCCTGTATGTACCACCATAGACAGTACAGCTCCTTGTCCTATATGAAGATGCAGGACAATTGTACAGTGAGATAATGCTTTTTCTATGGGTGGTTGGGTATCTCTCCAAAACAAGGAAAGAAACTAGTGAATGTACCGACCAGAATCTTTGCTTGTAGTGAGCTTGACATTATCATGTGTCTGTGTATAGAGAGAATGCAAAATGTAATGTAAATGCAAAAGCACCTGTACATTCACTTCATCCAGTTTTCAAATGATAAGACATGAACCAGGTGCAGGCAAGAACTGCAGTGTGCTTTGCAGAAGACTGGCTCATCTCAAAATGTTTTCATTTTTTTCAAAGAAAGTCTCAAATAATTTCAGGTTGAACAAATACTTGGACAGAATATTTTGCTTCATTTTTTGAGATTTTCTTGGCTAGAAAAAAAACTCCACAAACTCAATATTTAAAAAAAGCACAACTGCTTAACTTTGACACAGTATTTTTCACTCTTTTGTTGGTGTTAAGGAAGAGCTCAGAAGAGGAGCAAAGGGAGCAAATTACTTCCAGAGATGATTTGCAAACCTGACAACGAAACTAAATATATAACTCAGAGCACTCACGTCCCTGTCTATATGAAAGTCAGTTCTCCACAACGTATAACATGTAACTAATTAAACATTGCTCCTCCGCTGTTTTAAATAAAGATATAATTGTTTTTTTAGTAACATATGCCTCATATCCAATAGGAAAACTATCTCTGTGGTTGGTGAGGATAGATAACTCAGATTAATTATCAGCCAATTTACACATTAATGTGGGAAAGTGTCTATACTAGCCTTAAAAATGTGTGACTACTTTACATTAATTGGCAGTCAATTAAATTGTGGTTAAAAGTGCCCAGAGTGGACACACTCAGAGGAAAAGGATTCACTCTGCTCTGTATGTTAATTTAAAATCACTGTAAAAGTCATTTCAAAGCTAAGTCTTTCCCAGTGTGACTGAGGATTAATCTTCATTTGCATTCCAAGGGGGATAAGTATATTGCTGTTAAACAAAGTTATTTTTCACTTTTCCAAGCTTAAAAAAAAAGAAAAAAAACACAACAACTTATGACCCTTTTGTCAGAATATGTATCACAATTTTTGTTTTTAAGTGACCAGTCTTTGAAGTTCCCCTCTGGAGAGTCCCCACCAGACCTTGCGATGTAACTGCAAAACCTTATTTAGAGTGGCGATTTCCCCTCTCCCCCATCTTACCTGCAAAATGCGGGTGAATTACCCAAGGTTAGAGAGGAAACTCTCTTCTCTTCAAGGAGACTGTTCCCGCTCCTGAGCACCAAGAGTTCATTTTTCTCATCTTGCTCAGAAAACTGAAAAGCTCAGCAGATAGAAAGTGTGAAATAAGAATTAACAGCCAAAGAGAGAATTGTACATATTTTATTGAAAGAACTTTCCTTGGGATATTAGGGATATTTGCTTCACTGCAAATTGTTATTATGTACAATATATGGATTTCTTTTAGACCTTTTTCTTCATTCTTTACGTCAAAAAAAAAAAAAAGCATTAACGATTAGGGAATCACTCTGTGGTGTGTAAAATTAACGTAAATTGAAATCAGTGCTTCAGGTGCTGAGGTGAAGTTCTGAAGTTTTCTATGATGTGAAGCAAAGAAAAATCTGAGAAAGCACAAAGATACTCACCAAACCGGTCCATTTTAGCTGCATGGCTTTCTCTATTTTCAAAAGGCAGCGGAGGTGAGATTATCACAGCAGTTAAGAGAAGAAACTGAAGGTTCATTGAGCTGGCACATCCAGATAAATTCAACCCGGTTGTGAGATGTAAATGAATAAAGAAGACTGCAGAGAGGTGGAGATGGGGGGTGGGGCTGGCTCCCCCTTCTGCCCCCAAATCCCCCTCTCTGGCTTCAACAGGCAGTTGAAGTGGTGACACGTGAAGTGGTGCCTGGGCTAGTATTTTGTGGCAGCTGATGTTCTCCACCCTGTGGGAAAAGGAAAAGTCCTGGTTCTGTCAATATTTACTGATGTTTTCCACACTGGACAGTGCTGGGGTGGCTGGGGCGGCTGGGGCTTGTCTTTCACTATGCAGCAAAGAAGTTAATAAGAAAGACTCCCCTCCAAAAGCAACACTGGCATCCTCCATCTCCTTCAGATAGTTCTGTGTCTCAATTAATACTAACAGTTTCATTCTGGTCCCCAGTTGCATGTCGTACCTCCACGGACCTGCTGCTGGCACTCCTCAGAAATCCTCTGGCAACATGGCACTGCATCCAAACAAACAATAGTTGTTAAAAGGTCCATTTTCCACATGCACAACTGCTGTCCTTGACAAGAGGGTCTTCCATTGACTCAGATAAGGGAAAGGGAGAGAGGTGGCAAAGTATAAAGGTCTGGGATCCAAGTGAAAATAGTCCTCATTTCCACATTAATCTATGGGACTCAGGGCAAAGCACAGGTTTCTGTCTGCCTTGGTTTCTCATGTACAGAATTAATTCAAATGTACCACGTGGTTGTGAAGCACAATAGTCTAAAAAAAATCGCAGGAGTTTAAATAGTGTAAATGTAACATAGGCTTTGGGGTCAGAGGAAAATAGGCGGCAGCCTGGGTTTTCATAGATGAAAACAGACACTTGCAGAGGATAATCTCTATTAGATTGGGGAGGGATGTTATGAGAAAATTGCCAGTGTTGGGCAATTTTCTATTCTAAAGCATAGGAGGCTTGTAACAGCCCCATGTGCTTTGGTTTACATCATTTAGTCTGTTTTGCTAGCAAATATCACCATGTGCTGATAAGCTAAATTTCAGCAAACCTTGGTACAAGTCAGCAGGGATATAAGTTTTTTCTGTGCTTTAATTTCATCAAAACACGTTCTTTCTTTCCTTTTTTCTTTTTTTCTTCTTTTACTGAAGTACTGCAAATACTTCTGATCCCAATCTTGAATCAATAATCTTGCACAGCAAACATAAGCTGCTGTCCCCAGTACCTCCATTGCCACTGTCCAGTATCCCACATGTCAGGTACTTTGGAGGAGTCAGGATGACATATCAGTCATTGCCAACTCCCTTTGTACCTCCACAACATCTACATCAATTCCTTGATGTACTGTCCTTGGAGTAGAGTAAACCCAGCACTATTACGCATCAGCTTTCCAAGCTGCAGAATCTAAGCCAGTTATCATTTGCTCTCATGTGCTGTAATTGGCCTTAGAAACCTGCGTATCTTAATTTCTGGGCTCCAGCCCAGCTCTTGGGGAAAGTTCACTGCATGCCAAGGTCACTACAGCCCGTGGCGATCCAGTGCAGAGGGAAAAGGAGGAAGGACTCCTGTGGATACAATTAAATTTCTAACACTCCAAGTTATTTGTTTGATTGGCACAGGGCAATTAAACCAGCTATACTGGGTTTGTTGTTTCAGGAGAGCCTCCTCCTCTTCCTCCAGCAGCATTTCAGAGAGCCTGTGATTATCAGTGGTTGCAACCCAAATCCTTGGGGTCCAGCTCCTGTTCAGGACCCCACCCTGCTCTGCGGACCTGGCTCACCTCAAAGAATTCAAATGAACAATGAAGCATGGCCGCACTGCACCTAACTGATAGTAATGTTAAGAGACTGACTGTAATTTGAACAGTAATTAAGGAAGATAGTTATTCTCTTTAATGGGAGTCAGACCACGCTCTTCACATCTACTAAATAATGACAAAGTATGGAGGATGCTGTCAGCACTGGGGAAACAATCATGATAATAATGTGCTGAGAAAAATGCAGCTTCCTCTTGGTAAACCTTTAACAGCCTTGAGAACTGCTCTAAAGGAGAAAGGATTTTCTCTTCATAGTCCCAGTAAGTGAACTCATTACTTTCTGTGTACTTTACTGTTGTTATAACAG
Source organism: Coracias cyanogaster (assembly GCA_033124195.1). Classification (NCBI taxonomy): domain Eukaryota; kingdom Metazoa; phylum Chordata; class Aves; order Coraciiformes; family Coraciidae; genus Coracias; species Coracias cyanogaster. The sequence continues at coordinate 104,634 of JAVSBS010006206.1, forward strand.
GACTCACAAACCCCAGTAAACAACACATATGGATTTGTTAGGAGGCTACCTACCACCAAATTATATGAGTAACTGGCACTTTTAAGATGTTTATGTAAAGTATCATTGTCCCCCCAACTCACAGCACCCAGAAATTCTTTTTTTTCAGCTAAAATTTTAGTTTAAAAAGCTTTAATTCTAGTAGCTTTAGTAGGAGCTGGGGTCAGCTCTCCTCTGACAGTATTACCTAGTGCCCCAACACCCAGCAAAATAAAAAGGAAAAGACTGAGTTTCCATGAAGTGAATGCACAGGGTCCCCCTTTTCTCCCATCTCTTATGGGGATAGGGACCACCATGGCAGTTGCTGTGCAAATACATAAAAGGTCACAGCTCAGTTAACTTGGACTCAACACAGGACATGAAACTACTGTCACATGTAACAAAAAAAAGAAGAAAGAGGGGAGCAAGCCAAGAGAAAACAGTATGAAATGTATTTATTCACAGAACTCACGTACGGGCATAGAGACATGATTCTGAGACAGTTCAAACCATGCACTAGCCAGCCCCATGGCTTGGCAGAGCTCCTTGTTTGATGAGAGGAGCAGAATGATGAGTGGTGGAAGAGTGAGGTCTTGTGGTGGTTTAGTAAAGCTGCGGCGGGGCTTGGTCTCTGCAGGCAGCCGAGCCACATGGCTGCAGCCACTGCCTCCAGCCGCGGACAGAAAAGAGTTTCAAAATGTCTTTTTGAGTTGAGATGAGGGTTTAATACAGTGACACATAAGAAACAATCGCAGTAGCAACAGTAAAGGAAATCTACAAATGAGCAATACCACATAGACAAAGAGATGCTCCCGAGCTGATCGATCGCAGACCGCGATCCTGTCTGAACCAGGACAGGTCTCTCCCCTGGAAACTAGTGTTGTAATTTGGGGCTGGAGGCAGCCAGCAGGTTGATGAGGATTGATAGGATAAGAGATAGGTGTGTCTTTACAAACAACGGTATTTTAAAAGATGGGGAGGATTTTATAACTATAT
>JAVSBS010006206.1:107779-127784 GCA_033124195.1 Coracias cyanogaster
TCTCTCCCCTTTTATAGACTTCTTATCTTGTTTTCTAGAAGAATCCAGTCTTTTCGACAATCCCGGGATCCTCAGGGTGGGGGCAAAGGTCTATGCAAAGGCCTATGCAAAGGCTCACGGGAGCCGCAAAGCATTACTGGGAAAGGAGTTCACTGCCTCAGTGGGACATAAATCTCCATTCACCACAAGTAGGTTCACTGATAATGTCAAATGACTGTTCCAAAGACCTGTGTTTTTTGGGATGTTCAGAAGTACAAGTAGATTAAAGACTAAGGTGGCTTCTCCATGTGAATTGTTCTTCTCTCCAATTGCTTAGAACCTGCCTGGCCTCCACCTCCAACCATTGCACTACCAATACCTGAATAACCATGTGAAGTAGCACCGGTTGGTTGGTGCCAGTTTGATTCCTCAATATAAAGGACAGGGAAGCAGGAGCTGTTTCATGTGCAGTTTGTCTGTTTCTGTAGTGGCGGCAAACTAGGTACAAACTGCTACAGCCATCTGAGTTTAATCCACCGGCACAATCAGTCAGTATTTTGGAAAAAGCCTGGATGGAAGCCTGATAGTCTAGGATGTTATGACTAATCATGAGAGGGAAAATAGAGGGAATAGCATGCATGAGAGGTATGAGTAGTACAGTCTCCAGAGTAAGAGGAATTAATTGGTTGCATCCTAATTCTTTGCAAGGTGTGAAAGTCAATGTGAGGGAAGGATGCCCACATCTTGCAGAATGAAAGTGCATGAAGCCAGGGTCACCTTTCACAGCAAAACTTCATAGAAATTAGATGACAGCCCATCTGTGCTAAGAGTTTCTCCACATCAGAAGTTTTGAATTGCAGCAGAATAATTCCAGCATTTGTAATTAGCACCTCCATTAAATTCTTGTTTCTCTTATATTAATTTCAGGAGTTTGGAACTGTCAGAAGCATTATTAAGGCATGCTACTTTTGTCAGGAGCTGCAAATAAAAGTTGAGCTCCTGATTAAGAGTTTAGGGCAAAGCTCATTATTTTCCGCATCAGAAGAGTAGTCTTTTTGGGTTACCCTTTCAGTCAGTACTGTTTCATTACAGAGGGTCTCTAATTGTTTCTGCCTCAGAGCTATTGTGGTGCTTTAGTAAAGCTGTGGTGGTTCAGTCCCTGTTGGCAGCCAAGCCATGTGGCCACTGCCACTGCCACCCCACCGCGGACAAAGGGAAAAGGCAGGAGTGACTGAGAACGCTTTTTGAGTTGAGATAAGGAGAGTTTAATATAATGACATACAAGAAACCATTGCAGTAACAACAGCAATGACAACAGTGAGAGAAACAATGTACAAAATAAGCGATACTCTGTGGATAAACAGAGTGGTTCGGACCAGACTGGCCTTAAGCAGTGAGTGTCACCCAGAACTGGGCCCGAGGCATGATGTCAGCATGGCATGGAATAGCCCGGCCAAATTAACCCTGTCCTGGCCAAACCAGGACAGCTATTTAGAGAGAAAAAAAGACAATTTGCTTTTCACATGCTCCTCACTGAAGCCAAATGCAAAAATTCCCATTTGTGTTCAGAGCCAGAGAGCCACAGTGACACTGGGAAGGTGCTGGAAGGAGTCACTGCTGAGTTTTCCAAATTACCTACTGACTGGACCTATGAAGGCACTGGGAGTCTTCCTTGACTTCGGCAGCTAACAGCACCATCTCTCCTGCTTGCCACTTTGCTCTGCTAGTAGAGGAAGCACCTCTCAGGCACCCTCTTCCCACCCTCCCTCCAGCTGCCATTCAGTCCATTGGAGAACAGAGGTTAACTCTCCCTCTCATTAAGAACTGCATACAAGGGTATATGTCTCCATGTGAATGACTATGATTATTTTGGCTTTAAAAACATACGCAGGTTTCTGAGTCTGGACCTAGCCCTGGCCCCAGCACAGCCCCAGCCACAGGCACCTGGGGATGAGGGATTGTTAATTTTGTACAGGGAACAGGCATCATGTCACAAACTAGATATGGGAAATTTCTTATGGAAAAAATGACCACTTTGTGCTACAAGGTTTGCTGCCTACATGCAGCCTGTATACACAAACAAATAGGTATATGAGCTTAGCCAAGGAGGGAGGCTGGTACTGCTGCCTGAGTGTGGCTGTTCTGCACCTAAAATCTCAGCTCGGGGCTGGTTGTCAGAGCAGCTGCAGGGTTTTCAGGACTTAACCTCATGGTAAACTCCTATCAAACATGTGCAATTGTTTTCACTGGAAATTGAAGACTGAAAAATTAAGAAGTCACAAAATGCCTTATTTTGGATCATAAAGATTTCACTCCAGAAGGATGTTTCATTTTGGAAATTATGTATTTGTTGTTAAATACAAATTGAAAACATCTTTCAATTAAGAAAAATACATTTGGATGGTTGAACAATATTTTACTAAATCGTATTTTTCCAGGAAATTCAAATTCACAGGAATTTTTTTTTCTGATTGGGAAGTAAACAAAGAAATGGGCTATTAATCCAGTGAGCTGCCGAATGCTTTTCATTCTATCTAATGCTGAATATCTCTGAAACCTAAGCTCTGTATTCCCTTGGTTACTTTTTAATTACCTTGCAATAAAATTGCAAGGGATCTAATTTTGCCAAATGAAGCCCAGGGACTCTGTGGAAGGTGAGGGAAGTCCCTCTATTTTCTACACTAATTACACTAGCACAGGCCTTGGAAAGCTGCAACATTTTTATTTATTCATGAAAAAATAAGGTCTTTCATCTAGATCTGAGTGATTGCTGTTTCATTTTCAAAAATAGTCAATGTATTCTTCATCTCTATCTCAAAAAAAAGCTGCCCTCTTCTGTTTCCAGGGGATATTACCACCTTTTGAAATTCTAATAGGTGTGCTGTTGAAAGAAAAATAAAATACCATCACTTCACCTGCCTCAAAACAACAAACCAGTATCAATAAAGCACTGTCACCTTTCTTAAAACCTCTGAAAACGTGGTGATATTAAAGAAGAGCCTGAAATTTGGGCATAAGGAAGGAATTGTTTGGGAATTCTAAAAGTATGTCTGTAGTGCCATCAGGAGGTGTGATCACAGCATAGGAAAGCTTGCCTAAGCTGAGGCTGAGCCAGCTGAATGAGGCAGTACGGCCATCAGGATAGACTGACACTGGTGCATGGATGTGAGGACAGGCATGTCACACACATCTTTCAAAGGACAACTGCATCTTGACAGCTCCAGGCTGTGAAAGTCACTGTAAGGTATAGCCATCTCTGCAACCACCCCTCCAGTTGCAGCCAGGACTTCAGAGCCTCAAACCAGCTAAGGACTGATGGGAACTTCTCCATCCAGAAGACTCAAATACATGAAAACATGTAGTCTTCTAAGGGGCTACAAAACTTGGAAATGTCACTCTTGAGTTTTTGGTAGCTAGTTAGGAAACCATAGCCTGTATGCAACAAGTGTGAGGCTGATTGGTGACTCCCAAGCAGCACATCAAAGCCCACAGCAAAGTTGCTGGACCAGCAGGTAAGTGGGAGCCTGGGGAGGTGGACACCAACTAATATGAGTTATTTTGGAATTATGAATTACTGTAACCCATTTCTTCCAAATTTTGTCTCAGTTCTGTATTGTTCTTGATTTTTTTCAGTTACTACAAGCCATTCCTCCAGGGAACAATGATTAAATGCTTGTTAGAGCATTTCAGGAGGGTGACTTGTGATCTCACAACATGATTGTTCACTTGTCTCCTCTGCCCTGTAAAAAGCAACAGAAGAATGGCTGAGCTGCCCAGTAAAAGCCCTTAGAAAAGGATCAAGTGCCCCACTGCATTTATACAAATGTTCAGCACAGACAGATTTGCCACTCATGTTATTACACCTCGTATATTCTTTATATCCTTATGAAATAGCAATTAATCCAGTCACTCCATACTTGCTCTTTCTCCAGGAGGACAGGCAAGGTTTCCCTGAGACAGGGAAATGTCACGGCTTCACCAAGGTCCCCCCACTAAAGAAAAAGCAGTGGCTCGAATAGGTGAAGACAGAGCAAATAGCTGGTGCCCATTCTCTGCTCCAAAGGAGAGCTGAGATGATGATTAAAACTGGCCTCTTGCTGTGTATGTGGAAATCTTGTCCAAGTGATAGAGCCTGCATGGACTTAGGGCACCTGGCTTTGTACACATGCTGCAAATGAACAAGTTTGCGCCCCCAGAATACTACATTTCATCACCAGTTTAACCTTCTAACAAGAACCTCCACAGCAGTTGGTGATTCGGGTTTAAAAAAGGTAGTAACATAGAGGCAGAAAAAAAAAGAGTGAAGTTGAGTGAATGTACCCCTCCTCAGCTTGGCTCTGGACCAGAGAAGTCCTACCATCTCACAGCTCATTTTGCTTTTCCTTCCAAGGGCTTTCCATGTGCATTGCTTGACTTTCAACATTTCCTCCCAGTCTCAGCAATAGGTTTCCAGGCTTTGAGGATGTAAAAGTGAAACTATTTGGAAACACACATTTAGCCCTTCAAAGGCTTAATTTCTGCAAGGTGACAATTTACTTCAGCCATAAAGCAACCCCACAGAAGCAAAACGCTACAGCCATGATTTTTCCACTATGCTGTAGGTGGCACCAGCTGTATTGAGTTAAAGGCAGCACTTCCAACATAGATAAGTAATTTCTAATAAACAGAAATTGGAAAAGCCTCCAGCATCAAAACAATATTAAAGATTGAATCCTTCTCGGAAAGACAAGTGGTATTTGTCTGGAAAAACTGCTGCTAGCCTTCTAACACTAAAATTGTAGAACATTAAGTTTCATCCCAAATGGCAAATGTAAGTGATGCTCCTGTGTGATGTGACAAAGCTTCATTTCCTTCTAGAGAAAATCTAGATAATCTTCAGCAGCACCTGCTGAGCACAGGGTGACTTCAACCAGCCTCCAGGAAGACATTCAAGTATTTATAATTTGGCTGTGGCACTGCAACATTGAGAAGACAGGTTTCTGTATGGAATGTGTAGCTTGAGACTGGTAACCAGTACTGCACCCCACAGAGACAGGGAACTGTAGTCTTTAATTTTGACGTAGGCAGTTTGGTCACTCCCAGCTCTGTGCAGGGAATTGTCCTGAACAGCTCTAGCTAGTCTCAAAGGCTACAACTGCACCCACTGCAGTTGCACAATCACATGCTAATGACTCCTTGTAGAGATAAATTCTGTAAAAGACTAACTCACTTGAGTTTTTAAGCCTTGTTTTCAAAGACTTGTGATCAGATTACAAAATTTTAAAATTTAGAGCAATTTAAAATGTCTCCTGAAATTTATGAAAACACCCAAGCAGATTAAGGTGCCAAATGTTTTTAAATGTTACCCATTACCTATGCCAGTCTTGTGTCCAAGGGTATAGCAGGAATTTCAAACGCGTCTCTTGGTTTCTATTCTCATTTCTTCCACTGACTATTACTTTTCCCTCTGGGATGTGTACATTATATTATCTTTTAAGTATTACAGCCTACAATCTAGACCCAGGCTGTATCTTTGGGCCCTGATTTAGGGAAGCATGCTCTGATTTTTGGAAACCTGTGCTGTATTCACCATGGGAATATTATGTTGTATACTGATGACAATAAAAGCTGGCTAGCATTTTGTAACCTCAGAGGTCAGCTGGTCAGCTGCAATCAAAGATTTTTGGCATCATGCTGTTGTTTCTACAAGTCCCTTAAGACTTGTCTCTGCAGACTCCCCACAAGATCAGGAGTTAACGAATACATCACCATCTCTTCTGGTGCTGGAGATTTTGGCATTTAACTTTTCACAGGTTTCTTCATACCTACACTTCATCTCTTAAAACACAGGCTCATGTAGTATTTTTCACGCTATTGGCCTCATTGCATTTTAGTTAAGCACATAGTCTGGCTTCTTCAGGTAAATACTGCATTCCTGCATAAAATTCCATAGACACACCAAATGCAGCATAGTTAGTTTATCATGCAGCTGTGTTCATTTCTTCTTATGACCCTATACCTTGTTCATTCACAGTACTTCTTTGTAGCTTAATATTGAGAAAGAAGCCTTAGATTAATACCTTTTAAAACAAATTTATATGTACAGCAAACACCTGCCAGCGACACTCTCTAGTCTCAGATAAGACACTGTGGATAATCTTCCTATCTCTCCTTATATTTGTGTAATTCCACTGACTTTAAATAGATCTGCTCTTGCTTCATGCAGGTAGAGACATGAAGCAAGCCCAGTGGAATAAAGCCAATTGAAAGTATGTCATTCACTGAAGGATTAGGCCAATGAATTCTAGGTATTATCTGTTACAGCAGCTCATTACTATTCTAGAACAGACAAGCAGCAGTCAATGCAAATGTCTTAGGAGAACTAGAAGTAGGAATAAAGAGAATTTACGTGAAGCAGACATAAATTAATATAGAAGATCCTCTGGAGCCTGCACTGTGCAAACATGCACCCTCTACAATCCTCCTAAAAGTGTTTGGGATTTTTTTTTTCCTTCCACCTCTCCACTAAGATTTAATGGCAGAAGCAATATTGAATGATTTCTCTGCCAAGCTTCATTATTTTTTAACTACATGCTAAAGTCCATTTCCTAAAAAACTGTAAAGCCATTGCATAAATAATGAAAATCTAACAATCATTAATCACATTGACTGGATATAAAAAACATTTTAATCAGCCTGTGAACAGGGAGGCTCATTGTACCCGTAGCAGGGTCAGGAGCCTGATATATATACCAAGTAGCCTTGGGTTCAGTTGGTTTTTTTTTCAGCCATAGAATTTCTGGGCAAATCACTTATTTTTTCCCCAAACTATTTCCTCAGCTGTAAAACATTGCAAGACAATTAAGTGAGATCCTCAGACACCACAGTACTTGGAGAAGCAGGAGGATAGCTATTTACACTTTCAAATAATACAATTAGTCTTAGATTTTAATCTTTTTTTATATACTATTTTATTTGCTGCCTAATTTAACAAACGCCTAGGACTAAATTTGGTTGTCCAGGTATCTCTGTGTGTCACTATTGCTTGGCTGTACCAAACTGCTGTGGAATTAATATAGAATACAATTACTATATGTAAGTATTAAAAGGGCAGTGCTTTAACATCCGATAATGGGGACGTGCTGCTTTGCAGAGGTTTGCTCCTCTCTGGTTCCTAGGATGACTGAAAGTAACACAGCCTGCATGGGCATAAGACAATGAAGGGCTGGGGTGAGATTTCACATTAAACTGCACTTACAAGTTTTTATGATTCTATTTACTATAAATGAGAACACATAAAGCCTCCTGCATTTCATTGTTAGCACAGAGGTCACCTAAGCACTGAGGCAGCTCTCAGCTCACCAAAATGGTAAAGCAGAGTAATTCCACTACAGTGTCACTATTCTCTGTAATGGTCCAATGCCTTGAATAACAGAGGACAGGAGAGTGCAGAGACACATCCCTGTTCACAGTTGCTTCTACGCTTAGAGCTGTGCCTCAACAGCAGTCACATCCCCTGAATGTCCACCAGCATACTGCCCTTGAGATCAACACCTCACTGCACTGACAGTACAGCTAAAGCACCAAGGAAGGGCAATGTTTTTCTCTTACCTGAGTTGAATTGAGCAAACTCTGTATCTTTTATGCTTTAAGGCTCCAGTTCAGAATGTTCTTTCTCCTTGGAGAGTCATTTACACTGTATAAGCATATGCTCTCCTGGAGCCCTCGAGTAATGAAAGAAAGAGCGAGCATACTGGCAAAAAAATGTGCAAATATAAGTATCAGGCTCAGCTTGTCCCCATCCTTTTACAGTGAGAGTTGAAAGTCAGTCCGTGGTTCAGCCTGGGGCTATTGCAGAGCTTGTGATATACTCCAGGGGAAAGCACAGCCAGAAACAGAGCCCTTCCCATACCTTCTGGTTCTCATCCTGTCAGATACTGAGCACTCTCAGCCCCTCCTGAAGCCAAGACAGCTCAGAGGGAGAATTGAGCTGGCTTTCAGTAATAGCTGAAAGTACAGTGACCCCCCTCCAGAGTAACAAATTCTACACTGGACTATACTCCTTTTTCAGCTTATTAAAAGATATTACTCATGTAGTCACACTCAGCACTAGGCTAAAATCAATACAGTCATTCATAGACTGGCCATATCATGAGCAGTAGCAAGACCAAACACTAAGGCTGTACAACGATACGAGCAAGATGATTTATTATATACTGAAGAAAAAAAAAAAAATTCATCAGCTATTCCCTCACAGGGGTCAGTACAATATAAAGAAAGTAAGGACAAATGTACAAAATCAACTTGACAAGAAGGCTCTAGATGAAATGTAAAAGCACTTGCAATGATGTTGCTGGACAGATGCAGAAGGAAATTAAATCAAGTAATATTTCCCCTGCAAAACACAGACTGAAACACTGATTTTTAAAAATCCACAGTCCTGCCTTTACCTGCAGATGCTTCAGATAAAAAGACATAAATTTTAAAAAATGTTTTACAGCTATAAAGGAGAGATTCCCAGAACTACTCCTTGACCACATTTATTTGAAAGCAGGTTTTATTTTCACTTCCAACTTTATGCAGATGGCATAGAAGCCAGCCCAGCTCAAAACAATAAGAGTTTAGTACTGACTTAAAGGAAACCAGGTCCATACTTCTTCATTTTCTGTCAATCTGGCAACCATGGCATTTGTTTTTCCATAACTGGCAATAGATGTCCATCTCATCCAGAGCATCCTCGTATATACGGTTGTAAAATTTAAAACAAAAACAACTAAAACTCACATATATGAGAAAACATCAGCAGTATTAAATTCCTGAAGAGTTTCAAGGCTTGCTCCTACTCAACTGAAGTCAACACACTTCAAACAATTTTAGCTGAATCAGGACCAAATCCTTAGAGAATCAGATAGGTATTCCTCAAAAAGCAAAACCTTAAGAGTGTTGTAACCCAAACAGAAATAAACAAGGTACCTTGCCTGGCCCTAGCCAACATAATATATTTAGCCAGGATATTTCATTTACTCCTGACTTGGGCAGGATTCCCATTGGTTACAGGGAGAGTATTACTTAAGTAAAGTAGCAAAAAGGACGTCATGCATTAACAAGCTAAAATACGAATCCATGCTTATGGCAATAGCTTTCCCTTCTAATGCCCTATAATGGGCATCTAGAAAAAGGAAAAAAAGAGAAGAAGCTTTACAGAAAAAAAAAAAAAAATCTCCATTTTCTTACATTGATGACCATCCTAAGCAACTCCACAGAACATTTCAGGGTTCCTTTTGATGTACATGAAGAAAGCAAAAAGTCAAAAAAGAGACCAATGTTAGGCAAGACTATAACACATTTACTCAATAGTGCAGAATGCAAAGTAACAACTAATGCTTAATACAAACAAAATAGTATCACTTTCATACTCCTCACAAATACATGGATTCCACATAGTTTACTTTCTTGCCTTAAAAGAAATGCTTAAATGTAGTATGAACTCCACGTGCCTCTAAAAATATCATCCCAAGTTACCAAAGGAACTACTGGAGGAAAAAAAAAAAAGAGGAAAACAAGAAATGGACATTTAAGAGCAAGTTGCAAGGAAATCCCCATTTTGTTTGGCATGACAAGAAACAAAGAAGAACCACTGGTTGGATTTTGGTGGATTTTTTTGGTTTTGAGGCGGGTTTTGTTTCTGCAGCAAGCTAAAGAAAGCAATACATATGTGGGAGGGAAAACATTTTCACAAATATAATAAATACCTGTTCTGATGCAAAAGCAAAGTGCAATGTAAAATTTCCCATTTAAACTAAAACAACCCACAGAACAATGCCTTAAATATTAACAAATCAATTAGTGGTCAGCACAGTAAAATAAATATGAACACATTGAATTATATTTTGTTTCTAGCAGCAAAGGTCATTAACCTACTGGCCAATGTGAGAGCTTCACAGAAGTCTGGTTTCTCGGGATTGGTACTTTCTTTAACAGGAGAAAAAGGTTCATTGGGTCCGGAAAAGGGTACTACAGCTGGACAGTATTCTCCCCAGGCCATCTATGTCAAATAGGGTGGGCCAGGATGTGTTTTCAATGTGTGCTTTGAACACTGATTTGGAGGACAGCTTTTGCACAAAAAAAATGAAATTAGGATCCACCCAGTTTTTTACGCTAACAAGTATGAGTTTGGATTGGCCTGAACCCTAATGATATTAGTGTGATGGGATGTTTTCTCCTTGCAGTCAACAGTTTTCTGTGTTGGAGGGAGAGCAGGGAGATCACAAACCATTAAGCAATGCTGAAGAGGGAGAGGAAGGCTTTGGTCACTCTTAGGGAAGGGCCACAAAAAAGCAGTGGAACAAAGCAAATCTCAGCTGCTTCTCCCAGCAAGAAGCATCTTTCCCCATCACATAGGAAATCTGTCGTACTCTATTCACGAGCCCCACTGTCCACTTTATACCTGCTATATAATCCACCCCTTTGAAATTCTCAGGATGATGATATTCATTCTTTGTACTCCCTTGAACAAAACAAAGTAGACACAGGCCTCTCTGTTCAGAGCAGACTCAAGTCATTCCTCAAAACCAGACTCAGCCCCACATGGAGAGGGGCCCACAAGAACAGCCTCCTGTGCCTCCCTTGCACAGCCTCCCAAACACACTGGTGTGCTGTGGCATGTTTGCATCAGCTGTCATGAGGAGGTAACAGTACAGGGAGAAAACTGAGTTTTGACAGCTCCAGCAGTTGCTGGAAATGCCAAACGAGGAGCAGGTCAATGAGCTGGGAGCAGAAGCAGCAACCAAAGCAAAATGGTGAACAGTTGATCTTTGGGACACAGGAAAGCAGAGAAAAATTCCTTCTTGACCCTAATAAGAAGCTAGTACAACACCACCAGTACCCACAGCTCCTCCAGCTCATGTTTCACAGAGTGTTATTTTTCTGCTACTAACTGCAGCCTGTGGGAAATGCCATGCTTTAATTTACAGCAAGATGAATGTTTAACCATAACGCAGGGATTGCCCTGGTGAAGCACACTGTGGTAAGGCTCATGCCCTCTGCCCCTGTACAGTGGTGTCAGACTAGGAAACAAAAGACAGAACACAAAAGGAAAACCAGAGCCCTTCTCTGACTGCAAAAGATGAGGGGAAAAGGATGACAAGAGATTTTTGCAAGAGGAATGTTCTCAAAGGCTGCATAGAGGGCAAGCCAGAGGCAGGAAAGCACAGAAGAAACAGACTTACAGGCTGTCAGAACCACTCTGCAACCTATGCACCTGTCATTGCACCTTCTAACGTTCTCCAGTGTACAAACCCTATTTAACTGGGCTTTGCACAAAGGAGGGGAGGGAATCCCATTCAAGAGGATGTCCATTGCTCTGCCTCTATCTTCAGGGCAAGGATGAGCATAGAATGACGTAGGGGGTTGCTTTTGACTACTATGCAAGAGCTCACCTTGCCTGGATTTAGGAAGTCTGTGTTAAGATTGTATGTCTGCCTGACGCTCAGGTAGCTAAAGGTAACACTACTCGATTTCTGAGGAGCAGCCAAGTGCAACAAACCTTTTTGAGGTGGACTACAAAGATGAATAAAAGTTCTCTAGATTTTTTGTTAGTTTACTCATTTTTCATTTTTTTAAGGCAAGCAGAAAGTCCTTCTGAAATGCAAGAGACAGGATCAGAACAGCAAGAAAGGGGGTGGGGAAGCTACCTTCAACATGGTGCACTAGGCAAAAATTATCCCTGGTAAAACACTACTGAAACCAATGGAGCTGCACCTAATCCAACGTACTGCCTACAGAGGAGCAAGTGACAAGCCATGATGTTGCCTTTGCCCCCTCGCTGCACCTACCACTGAAGTCAATGGAGCTATACCAGCGTACAGCTGTAGTAGCACAGTGGTGGACCAGGTCCAACAGAGGTTAGCTACATGGTGCACTTGCCACTGCAGACAGTGTTTCAGAAATATTATGAACTGGATTCCAGTCGCTGCTCCTCACATCTAACCAAATGAGCAGAAAAATAAATGTCAGCCCTACTTCTGCTCTTTATCCCCTTCCTACTTCTGCTAAGGAAAATGAAAACAGACACACAACCTTTGGGTTTGTCTACACTTCGAAAGCTGCTTATCAAGTTAGATGAAAATGTATGAGTTAAGCTGTTAATCAATCAATCATCACCCCTGACATTTATATCCTACCTAACTTTGGATTTTTGATGGTCCCTAAAACAGCAAAGTTCACGTCAACGAATGGAATTAAATCCCATCCTGATATAGGAAAAGAAAGAGGGCGGCAAAATTAATCCAATACTGGTAGCTCTAGTAAAAAGGAGCATTTCAGCTCTCCTCTACAACACCCATTGGGCTTTGTCCAAGGAATGGCATGGAAGTGGGACACACAGGTATTTGCTCCCCGTGGTCCAGGCAGCCCTACTTTCCCAGGGCAGTAGAGCTGCAGGCCAGAGATGAACACGTGCTCTCTTCTACATCAGTATGCAAAGAAATAGCTGACAGCTCTTTCCAACCTATTCTCAACCCTACTCAGTCTAAGGCAGAATCAGAACAGAGCATATCTCATCTGAGCAGGTTTGCTTTCTGATCACTTTATTCAGCCACTGAGATCCCCACAGACTCTCTTCAGGGAGATGAACAACACCGACGGTGTATTAAGGTGCCCAGACAACAACACTGAGAATCTTCTTTCATTGTTAACTGGTAAAAGAGAGCATTTCTGAATGGGGCTAATGAGCTGATATCCAATGTCAGATGTTCAGAATGAAATCTGCATCGCAGCGGAAGGGGTAAGAGGCAAGACCCTCCAAAGGAAGAGAGGTATGCACAGCCTTTCTACAAGGATGTGTAAAGAATCTACTCTGGGGTGTAATGGGGGCCACAAGCAGCAATTTGTGGATAAGTATACCACCTAATTCACACATTCACGGGCCCCACTGCTGCTCCTCTTTTACAAGTTGCCCAGAGATTTCATCTGCTGTAGGGAGGCATTCTGGAGCACTGTTCTGTGGTCTGCAAAGGGGCAAATGGGCTTTGCATATGGTTCTGTAGAACCACAGAAGTTCCCAGCACTTCCTGGGCTTTGCATATTCATGCAGAAGGCTGAGAAGAATAAAAAGTCCTCCCCACCACTCAATACAATGAAGAGCCTTAGATAATTAGCAAACAAACATCAAAAACACTTCATGTCCTGCACAGCCATCATCCTGCCAACTACGACAGAAAAAAAAAAAAATCTAACCATACCATTAAGTTTGCAGGTGTTACATGTATAGCTTGAGAGCATACTCCTATCAAATGGAGCACAAAGCAGGGCATGTGGCAAACAGCAGACGAGAGACAAGCTGCTCTATTTGCAAAGTACTACCAAAGGTGGCACATCATTGTACATAGCCTAGGTTCTCCATCTCATTCCTATACCGCTGTTCAGACACCTTGCTTTTATGCTGTTTGCTTTCTAAGTGCTGTCTGAACTCCATCTCCTCGCTGGCCCCAGCGTTGCACATGGAGCAGTAGAACTGCCCACTGGGGGTGACGCACATGGCCAGATCCCGAGGAATCCTCTGGCGTGAGCGGGCATTGAAGTAAGGACCTGAGGAGTCAACAGAAAAGCCTGTTTTATCTATAAGAAAGAAAAGTTTGAGGCACCTCAGCAACAACTAAGTCCAATGAATGATTAAAAAGCAACCAAACATTAACTTCTTTAAAGGATTAAAGTCTGAAACTTATTTGCTCACATGACTTCTCCGCTGAGATCCAGATTTACAGGGGTAGCACACTGGGGAGCTGCACTTGCTGGTATTCTCGAAAGCAGCAGAGCAGGCTTAGTGCCTCAATTTTATTAAGAATCAACAGGGCTTTAAAAATTAGGAGTCTAATCATTTAAGTGATTAATAAATTCTTTTTTTTTTTTCTTAACCTTCCAATTGCAGAATTAGAAGTCTTTTGGCTAGAATAAGCTGCCTCAGTTTAAAATTATCACAAAATTATATTTAGTAGAAGTTTAAAAGATATGACAGTGGAATTGCATGATTAAACCAAGCTTCACCATGAATCAGGGTTTCAGCTAGTACGTGCTCATAAAAAAAAACACTTAAAATTAAAAAAGAGAAACAGATGCTGGGCTGGACACTATAAACCACACTTTAAATCATAGCAAATAGGCAAAGTTAGCATCTAACACCTGAGGAAGGACTCTTCTCTAGGAACAGATGGCCTTAGAGGGAGGCTAACATGCTCTCTCATTCTGGTCATGAGAGTGCAAGCACAGGTTGATCTGCTACAGTAGGATTCAAAGCACCTGGCCACTGGCCAGAAAAAAAAAGCAGCAGGAAAACCATCACCACTTAGAGCAGCCTTAGAGATGGGCAGATGGTAAATTAAGTTACAAACTGAGAAAATGAACTAACAGGCAGGCTGACAAAACAAAGCAACTTTAGCAGCTGGGAAAAAAAACATGCAGACATGAAGGATCAGCAGAGGTAGAACCAGCTCCATTCACAAGCTATCTCTGCTAAAGCAGACCTCAGAAACATAAGAAAAACAAGTCTGTTTATTATTCATTATTATTCCAACTATAGAACAGATGCAAGCTTCCAGTTACCTGTGTTTTGAACTGTATACATATTTCTTCTGTTCTGCATCATCTTATATTCATTCCCTTCTTTCCTTGCCCTTCGTTTGCCTAGTTCTGATGCATCCCTGAAGATTAAACAAATACGAACAGCTGCAATTCAGAGTTTTCTGAGAAAGTCTGCCAGAGACACTGCCACATGCTTTCAGCCTGAGTGTGAAGTTGAACAATACCTACGAGAATGAGTTACTCTGTGCTTCTGCAAGACGCAGCCGTTTGGCATGATTTTTCCCTTGGTAGTGAGCCTGTGCCACAGCTGGAGAACTAAACGAGGCATCACAAAGCTTGCAGTAATCATTCTCTGTGGCCAAGATCACTCGGCCACCTGGTTTACTGGATCCCATCTAGCAGCAAAGGGAGAGATAGCATGTGAAACACAAGAAGGTTAAATTGTTGAAATATTTGAATCATATGGAGTAAGACCAGCATAATCTTCATCAGGCAGCGAGATCTGAAATTAGAGCATATGGATTAAGATGCTTGTGCTCCCCAAACTGTTCTTACAAGAACTTAGTTTTCCTCCTGGCCTCAGCCGCCAGGAGAATCTGCAAATTCAAGAACTAGGCAAATCCCTGGCCTTAGATGAAGAGGAAAGTAATCTGAACAAATACTCTGTCCCTCTGCAATAGCTACAGAAGCTTGTTCAGTTCACCACAATGATTTAACTCCTCTAGTCCTGACTGCTGGGAGGAATAGTGACTTTCACTCTGAGGAAGACCCACTGAAAGGTAAAGGTACTCCTCTCTCCCATTTACACTGTACCTAATCTCTCCACAGGGCCTGGTCTCTAAACATCTCCCTGACCACACTAAGAGAGGAAAAAAAAAAAAAAACCACCACCTATAGCAGAGATGCAAAACTTCTAATCCTTACCCTTCAGGTAGGAGGACACCTGGATCAAGACTTCGAAAGAAGGACCCAGCCTCACTTGCGTAGCTCCTGCCATATGAAGGCTATCTTGCCTATCTAGTCAGACCACACACTGATTGGGGCAGCAACTATGTCTCCTTAGTGGCTGCTGCCCCAGTCTCCTCTGCATCATCCAGAGAAAAGTGCTTTGTAAACAGTACAGCAGCAGTGATTCATATAGCCATGTCACTGCAGCACTTGCCAAGTCGAGTTTCTTTCACATCTCCTTCAATACTGTTCGAGCTTACACACACACACACAATTCTGACTTGTATGTTACAACATGAATCCTCACATGGCCTCAGAGTGGTCTTTTTATTGTCATGGATCACTTTCTACACCAAAACACTACATCAGATACCCTAGCAGGTACAGCACCCATGTGCAACTACCTAGGACTGGACCCCATGTCCTCTCAATTAAGTTCTGCAGCCACAAAGTCAAATTATACGAGACTGACCCTCCCTGTGGGGGCTCCCACAGCAGGTATAACAATCTGCCATATATGGCAAAGGCTCTTGGCTTTTCTACAGACAACTCAGGCTTTGGGAAATGACAGGTACAGCTTCCGTCCCTGCAGCCCAGCTGTGGTTCCCTGCACGGTCACATGCAAAAGCCAGGTTAGCTGTTAAGTCCCATGACAATCAGAAGTGACAAATTCTAGAAGAAGAAAGCAAAATTCACCTCTTTTGCCTGTAATGTGCCCAACAGAATTAATCTGTATGACTGAGGGAACAATCCATTCAACCCGCACATAGGAACCAGCACTTCAAAAGCAGCAACAAAAGAGGAATTAGGTTACAGCCTGGGGTAATGGGTGTAGGAGCACCTGAGCACTTTTTCCAAGTAGGCTTCCTGCACACAATGAAGGGATAATTGTGCAGAGCAGATGCCACACCCTTGTGTCCAAATCCAGCTTCAACAATGTAGTTTTATACCTGCCCTTAAACAGCCATAATCAGCAGCACATCAGACTTCCCTAGGAATCAAAGTATTTGCCATGCAGAAATAGAACATTTCAAGTCCAATATTCTGCTGCAAGGGCAGATCAATATCTGCATCTTCAAAGAAATGCAAACAGCTCATAGCAGAGTGTTTCCACCATCCTGTGCCATCACAAGGAAAATTCTTTCCCAACTCCTGTGGTAATCCTCAAATCATGAGATCCAGTTACCCTTATTGGGGGTTAGGCGACAAGTAAGCAGCATGAGCTCAGCCACCTTCCCATCATGCCTTACCTGAGCTGGATGGGAGACAACCTGAGGTGGGGCAGGCTCAACCGAATTACTCATTCTGGCAGGTGCTGGACAGCTATTGGCAGCATAGTAATTTCGGAGTTTCTTACTGTGGTTTTTACCCTGGAAAGAGAACCCAAATTAATTGCTATCCTAATAATAGTATCCTACACTGAAAGAAAAAGGATCCAGAGACTGAAATGAGGAAGTGGTCATACGATGGCACCTCAGGTAAAGGAGCTGTCACTCAGAAATTAATAGCTCTGGACTTGATGTCTCCGGACTTGAGAGATGCTGGCATTCCCTCCTTCATCTAAAATGCTCATCACCTAGCATGACTTGGCCTCATTTTCAACTGATTTTCTCAAATCTCAAAGTAAGTTTAGAATTAGTTCCTGTTTAATTTCTCTTTCTTTCCATTTTTCTTAAAGCTAGTATTTTGTATTTTAAACATTAACTGCTTGGCATGGCTTTTTGATAAGCCTGAATACACACACGTCTTTTCATGACATTGTAAGCATGAGTTAAAACATGAGATTGAATCCGAAAACCCTGCTAAATATTTTGTTTTCTCTTAGAAAACATATACCATAGCTCTCTTCGGTGTTTTGAACACCTGATAGAGCTACATGAGAGTATGTATATACATTGTGGATATACAGTAAGGCATATGCTTAAATGCAAGTTATGTACTATAAATGCACTTCTGTCCCCTCATGGCAGAAATACTGCAGAAATCAGACACTGAAGTGTAACACTAATTCAACCCACCCCTTCATTGGCATGATACCACTTCTTCAGGGCCAATACCAAATCTGATATCTGGGCCTGGTGTCCTGAGGACATGGACAACCACGCTTTCGGATTTGCTGGTGGTGAGAGTTACTATCTCCACATCTCACACAAATATAGCACTAGTAAGAGAGGGTACTAGTAAAACGGGATAAGACTATGACATATTTGATCTCTCAGCAAAGAATGATATGCAAATAGTCCTTAACCTAGTTCAGACAACACAACGAGACCAGCCTCACAAAATTAATTTGGTCTGAGTTGGCTCAGCTGATGCTGTCCAAAGCAGATAAAGTTTGCATAAATGGCCCCAACAGCAGATCAGTTTTGTGCATAACCTCAGAAAGGAGGCAGTAATGAACACATGGCAGCAGGTCCCTTTCCTAGCTGCACTGCTGGATTCAGCAGAAAAAAATCTGTCCAGGCCTTACAAAATCATGCCATGGAATCTGAAGCTCTATCAGAGTGTACAAGTGGAAAACAGATTGCATAAAACAAAGGAAAATTAAGAGTGTCTGCCTTTTCACCCACACCATCTCGGTACTACTTCTCTGCCACTGTGGACAAAGTTTTCACAACATGCTCCAGTGATGACACCTTAAATGAAAGCACTGCAGCACACCTGGACAAACAGAAAATTCAGTTATGGTGAAGATATGTATACTGAGCAGTTCTAGCCACAGCTTCCAGTACTTTAGATGGTGTAGAGGTAGCTTCAGATGAGCTAACTCAAATGCTGCTGCTGGTATGCAGCCACCTCAACAAGGCACTTAAACCCCCTTGAGAAGCTAATTTAGTCCTCAAGCATTAGCCCACACTTATCTCTGTGCTACCACAGCAACGCTACTGGCAGTGCACATGCTGGGACAAGTATGTCTACACAAGCTGCAGATGCAGCAGCCTTGAAAGCAGTGCCTCCTGCTGCTCTCCTTACCTGGTAATGAGCCTGGGCTTGTTGTGCTGAATTTAGAGTGACATTGCAAAGCTTACAGCACAGAGGCTTACACAGTTCTTCCAGCATAGGGTCCTGCTCCACCACCTTTGCAAGCTCTTCCTCTTGTGTGTGCTGAATAGAAGGCCCCAGTTCAAGAGATTTTGATGGGGACAGTGGTAAGCTGGCTTTTGGCCTTGTAGCCACTGACATAGGAAGAAATGAAGACTTCTCAGGATGAGGAAGAAGTCCTATTTGTTGTAGAAGAATCATTGGCCAGGAAGACTGTGAGCATGCTGTTTCTGAAGGATGAGGAGTCTTCTTCAGACCTAGACCAGAAAGACACAAATGCTGAAATAAGCAGCGCTACCAGAAACACTGACAATCCAGGGCACAACTTGTGTCACTTTGTTGCCTCTACTTTATGCGTTTTCACAATGCCAAGCAGGATGAAGCCACTCTGCCCCACAGGAACAGCAGACAGGGGCAGATTAAAAGATTATACGTATGAAGACATAGACTGAAATCTGAAATGTAGCTGTTAGCATCTCATGGCGCCCTCCTGGCCAGGTGAAGATTCCCAGCCACTCATAGTACCTGACCCACAGCACGCACGACCCACTGCTTCATGACCACTAGAAGATGTGACATATAACAAGCAGAGCACCTACAGCTGTGTTAATGGGAATAGGAGGGATATCATCATTAGCTCCATTCTCTCCTGACAGCCTAAGAACAAGCTCACACTCCAAGACCAACATATTGCAGACTCCAAATATTACAATATATTACTGCTACTGATGAATTAAAGAGAACCCAAATATTTCAAAGCACTTTATTTTTTAAACATAGTTATAAAATACACACACACAAAAATACATCCCTCAAATATTAATGAAGAATTTCCTGAAGAAAAAATACTCTACATTTACTTACTTGAGAAAAGTTAACAAAAAGCAAGAGCACCAATGTGAGCACACCTTGTTGTGTGCACAGTCAGCTCTCAAAGGTTCTCTTCCATGGTCTTTCTGAATGACCTTGAGCTGTCTTGCTTTTCCTTTGCTGACTACAACTGATGCAACATTTGAAGCTGTATCTTCTTCTGGAGAATGGAGAGCTTATCCCCTATTAACATTTATTCAATTATTTCTCAGTTAATTCAAGTTTTTTAGAACTAACCCCAGATATCCAGTAAGGGAAAGCTTCTGAGAAGCTTATTTAATTAAAGCTTATAAATCACATCTAAAGCCTGGGATAAACATTCCTGCTATAATACAGAGCATGATATTATGAATCAAGGCACAGTTACTTTTGTTAATTTCTTATTAGCTTTTTATCATAACAAATCCTGTTCACTGCCACACTGAGATTGAGTGAAACATTACCTTGGCCTTTGCAGATCACTTCTAGATAAGGCTACATTGGTAGCAATGTAGTGGGTCTGGCTGAGCTGGTTTTCCACATAGCAGCAGCGGGTTTTTGTGCTGGGAGCTAGAAGGATGTTGATAACACACCCGTGTTGTGACTGCTCCTGAGCAGTGCTCGTACAGCA
>JAVSBS010006207.1:0-11520 GCA_033124195.1 Coracias cyanogaster
CCCCCCCCCCCCCCCCCCCCCCCCCCCCCCCCCCCCCCCCCCCCCCCCCCCCGACTGCATTAAAATTAATACCTACAGGATTTTGGTTCTTCTTGTCTTAAAACTAACAACACAGAAGCCTGATTTTCTGCATACTTCCAAGACTCAATTTGCTACACTAACTGAATGTGGTTGGACTTTCAAATAGAGGTTTACAAGGAAACTCTAAGGAGATTCAGCAGGAATACAAGGATGTTCATCAACAAAAAATTCTAGAATTCTAGCAGACACTATATTGATTAGTCAAATAATTCACTTATCTCCACTACTATTAAGTTTTAAGGAAACAAAAAAACCCAGGCTTTCAAACAGCATAGGCTAAAAAATTTGAACTCAAGAACTGCAGACCCTTGAGATTTGAACATTTCCTCTCACGGATGATTCTGTGGCAGTAGCAGTTAACTTTAATAGCCCAAACTATGCTTTTGATTCTTTCCTCTTTTATTACATCTTTTAGTACAAAGACGAGAACTAGTAAAATAATTAGGCAATTCATTCCTTTTTTTCTGGCTACCCTGCAGAAATACCACAGATTCAGGAAATTCCCAGCAGATTCATATTGTTCCTTATGAAAGAGAGAAGCAATTAGTAAAGAAAATGTTAGTTTTAAAATTATCATTATGATCCTATTCTCCTAATTTCTGGTATGAATAGCTCATCTTTTGAACAAAGTAAAAAGGTTTTCATCATGAAATTACAGTCTAAAAATTACCTGTTTGAAAACAAATAGGTAAGGAACATGCAGTTCAGGATAACATCTGCAGTATGGGCAAAGACAGGAAAAGGCCTTAAAACCAAATTAAATAAAACAGTCTCATTCAGTAAAAAGAACTTGGATGGGCTGTCACATGGGTTGATATAGTATGGAGTTGGCAGTACTGGCTGTCCATCAAGAAGGAAACATATTTTGAAAGATATGGCGTATAGGCTACATTTCGGATACTATCATAGACAGTCGTTTAGGGTGCCCACAGGAAAAAATGCAATTCTTGACTTGGTCCAGGTAATGCACAAAAGATGGTTTGACACCTTACAGGTCAGAGGCCACTCTTTAAATGATCATTCTATGTTCAATCCAACATCCCTACAGAAGGCAGAAAAGGTACCAGTTATGAGCTACATAAAAAGAGAAAATATATTAAAAAAAAAAATCAAAAAGTTTGTTTAAAGCTAAGAGTTAAGTCCTCATAGGCGGTATGGAGACTACTTGATGCCCCCACATTGGAAGTACAGAGACAATGCAGTCTGGGAAGAAAAGCTTAAGATATATCAAAAAGAAGTTAGCACCATTAAACAGGAGGGCAAAGGAAGTCACTACAAACAAAAACACTTTCTGAAAGCTGAAATCATCTTCAAATGAAGAAAATAAAGGACCATAAATGCTGACAGGTTAAATATAGAAACACAAGACAGTACAATATGGTTCTAGGTGGGACAAAAGTAGCCAGAGGCATCAAAGCAAACAAATAATCTTTCTTCAAACGCATCAGGAGCAAGAAGCTGCCTGGAGAGTCTGTAGGGCCACTGGGTGATCAGGTTATAAAAGGGTTCATTGAAGAGAAACTAAATGAATCCTTCGGGAAGGTTTTTGCTACTTCATGAGAAATTCCCATGCTAGTAACTCACAGAGGGAGTCTTACCAGAGGATCTGCCTGAAATTGAAGTGACTGTGATCGTGAAACAAAGTGACAAAACAAACAGTAACAAATTGGAGGATCAAAAGATGTATCAGGCAAATTAGTGGAACCTATAACACAGAACAGAATTAGTGGACACTGTCATAAACATGAACTACTTATCCAAAGGTTTCTGTATGGGTAAGTACTTTCTTAAATAGGAGTAAAGACTAGAAATTAGTGGTCAGTTCTCACAGCTGAAGGTGTCCACCAGTGAGGTTCTGGTTCTGTGTTCCACAGTGTTCAATACATACATAAATCACTTGAAACAGGGAATGAACAATAGGGTGATCCAGTTTGGCAACAATACAAAGGACAGCAAGGCTGAAGGGCAATAACAGAATTTTAGAAGGACATTTTTACAGCCTGAAAAAGCAGCACACAAAGTGGGAGATGAAATTCCCTGTAAATAAGCAGAAGGAGATCCTCATGGAACAAAACTGATCCTAACTTCAGCTGCCTGGAAATACTTCCATGAGTGGCATACTTTCTCCCAGAAACATAAAGCTGACTGGTCTGAAGTTTCCTGGACCTACCTTTCTGCTCTTTTTGTAGATGGCTGTAATATTTCTTCTTTTCCAGACATACGGGATTTCCAGTTATTTCCATAACCCTTCAAAGATGTTAAAGAGTAGTTTTGTGATGGTATCAGCCAACTCTCGCAACACCCTCAGTTGCATCCTGTCAGGAAGTTGTACTTGATTTGTACAGACAGTGCCTCACTTGACTCTCAGCTATCAGAGGTTTGCCATTTGCTCCATCATTGCTTCTTGACATATGAGTTTGGGGGCCTGACACTACCTGTGAAGACAGGTCAAGCGTTTCAGCCCTGCCTGTGCTATTTCTGACAAACTTGCTGTTCCTATTCAGTGGTAGGCCTACATCTTTCTTGTACTTCTGCTTCTTACTAACATACCTGCAGAAACTTCCATGTCTTTCTTGTTCTCTCTTGCTAGTCTGAGTTCCAGCTGAACTTTTGCCATCCTAATTGCATCTCTCCACACTGAAGCAGTATTTCTATAGTCCTCTTTGGGAGTTTGTCCCCTTCTGCACCACTCTAGGGTTCCTTTTTCCATTGGAGCTCTCTTAGTAGCTTGGTGTTTTTCCAACTGATTTCTTTTTATGCCTGCTCCCTGTCTTCCTTAGGGCGATAGACCACTCCTCTGCAGTGCTTCAGAAGCACCTCTATTGGGAAATCTCCCAAATTCCTCAGCTGCTCTGCCCTCCATGACAGACTCTCACTGGATTGAGTGAGCTGAAATCTGTTCTTCTGAAGTCCAGGTCTTTATCACTTGCCTTCCTCAAGCCCCTTGGCCTTTACACTCTTAGAGTCACTGCAGCCAGCACTACTGTTGATATTTGTATCTTCAAACACATCTTCCTTAGTTAGCATTCAGTCCAGAAGACACTGTTCCTAGTTGGTCCATCTGCAGACTGCACTAGGAAGCTGTCCTCAAGGAACTCTGGAAATCTCCCAGGTTGCTTATGCACCACTGTGTTCCCTTCCCAGTAAGTATCAGGATGGCTGAATTCCTTTTTAAGAACAAGACCTGTAGGCTTGAAGCCTCTTGGAGATGAAAGAGGCTTCATCCACCTCTTCTTCCTGATCCAAGTCTGTAGTATATTCCATGAGGTCTCTCAGTGCTCAGATTTTGACCCAAAAGCACTCTACAAACCACAGTTAACTTCTGCTTTTTTAAAAAAACCTGTTGTTTCACACAGAGCACAACCTTTTCTTCTCTTCTACCCATCTTCTACACTTTGTCTTTCCTTATGGTCTTCACTTGCCCATTGCAGGACTCCAGACACATGAACTCTCCAACTGAGTTACTGTAACCTAAATGACTCTGTGACCGTACAAAAAGTTCCCATTTCTTCTGTTTTCTTCCCTAGAGGGTGAGGGCTGGTGCACAGGAACTTAGATTATGTGTCATCTCCTCCTTGTCTCTGAGGGGACTGTGGTAGCCTCCTCTATGGCTCTGCTCCACACATGCTTTCACCTTGTTCCCTCCAGCCCTGACTGCCTCCCACTCTGCCTTAACCCTCACTGAAAGTCCATTTCACTGCTGCCCGGTCTACTGGCAAAGGCATCCTTGCACTTCTTTGAAAAGCAGATTTCTTCACTAGGTAGATCATAGTCCTTTGATTGTGGAAAGAGAAAGACTGTCAGTGACACTAGCTGCACAGCCAGGTGTTGACCTAAACAATGCCTGCAATCTTCACTGGGAAGACTGAGGAGAAAACAACCTGAGTGCCCATCTCCTCTATTTTAACCCCAAAGCCTCTGCAGTCCTAATTGATTTTTTCCAAACACAATTTGCAGTATCACCAGTGCCCCATGGAAGAGTAGCAACTCCTTCGACTTGAGGAGTCTTCGCTGTCTATCTGTGCAGGATTTCAGCTGTATTTTGACTTCCAGCAAGCAGCAAACTTCGCAAGACTTTGTGTCAGGTCAACAGATGACTACCCTCAGTTTACTATAGAAAGGAGTCTCCTGCTGCTAATGCTCTGCACTTCTTTTCCCTGTTGAGTTAGACCTGTTGAGTTGTTCGCTTGATTGTCTCTTCCACAGTAACGTGTTCATCCTTCCAGTCTATTCCCACAACTCTGTATCTGTTCTTCAGCTGAATTTTTCCAGATGAGGGGAGAGCTGCTGCCTTGCTGCCATAGGTCAGAAGTTTCCAGGGTGCCCTTGTTCTGTGCACTACTGTCCCTTCCCAGTTAACGCTTGCCTCTGGTCTTCTCTTATCTGCTCGCTGAGGCCTTGGCCCTTGCCCGTGCAGCATCATTACTTGACATCCTATTCGTTTCTTGCTTACTCCCCCTGCTGCAGCATAACCTTCTGAGCTCTGCTTACTGGTCCTATGCCTGCCAGCTTCGTGGTCCATCAGGCAACAAGAAGCCCAGGTGGGTCCCCACCCTGCTCATCCCAGCAAGGAGTATAATGCCCTGCCGACTGTTCCTCATCCAAATGACCACATCCATCACAGATGGATCCATCCATCGGGATGCCTCTATCATCCTAGAAATAGTCCCGTGGGCTGCCATAGGAGTGTCATGTCACTACCATTTGATCATCGGCTTTTCTACCAAGACACAAGCACCAACAGCCTTATGCCACTGAATAAATTCATCATGTGCTAGCATTTTGAAAACTGTGTGAAGTTCTGCTTTTCCCATGTCTGAAACGATGTGGCAAAACCAAAAAGATAGCAAAAAGGGCTGCAAGGATAATTACCACACAAGGAACAACAAAATTGGGAATCTTTAGTCTGGAAAAGAGAACGCTTAGGGAAGACATGGAAGATGTCTACAAAATCTAACATGGTATATTCACTAGCTCTTCCAAAATAGAAGTAGGACACAAAGGAAGCAAGAGCCATACTTGAAAACAGATGAAGGAACATGGTTCTTTATGTAATAGACATGGTTTTGATGGTTACTAAGCACATTGTAACTTCACTGGCTGGTGGAAATCTGAAAATAGGTGGCTTTTGAGTATTAGGAAACAATATCTCATATTCTTGCCCTGTTCTTAATCTTCCTTCAGCATATACTTATGGTCATTGGTGGAGACAAGTTGTCCAACCAACAACAGCTGTTCTCATTATCAAAACATACGTTCATTGCCACAAAACAGAAACCAGAAAATGTAATTAATCGGGTTTTTTAATATAAAAACATATTTTCATCCATAAAACATCTGGATTGGGAACCTGTGCCATTCTTCCAATAAAACACAAAACAACTTTTGCTACTGAGTCTGCAAATAAGCAAATGAAAAGACTCTCAGATTTGCAGTACTCATTCCAAGTAAAACAGTGAATGTAACAAAAGAATTCAATATACTGGACTGGATTTCTGGTTATGGCTCTGCGAGATCAAACACATCAACACTTGCTGCACTACAGAATTATCAAGCCTCACTAAAATAATGGTGCTGCTTCCACAATTACAGGATAGATTTTGGTTCAAAGAGTAGTTATTTGTCCCCAAAATACTGTTCAGGAAACTATCAGTAGATTAAAGTGGACAGAAGCATCTTTATGGAGGGTCCTTACAGAAGGGCTATCAAGAGTTACTGCTATGATTCGATTACAAAATAAGAGAGCCATTGGAATCATTGTTACTTTCACTGAATCAGGGGAAATAAAAAAAAAAGAGAAAAAAGTAGAGAGTAAAAATTATGAATTAATCAACTTGTTCCATAACTGCACTCAGGATATTTCATTGACTTTACTGTGGAAGCCACCTGAAATTCAAAACACAGCAATCAAAACTGTATCTACCCCTGTGCGATGAACGCGGGAACCTTCTAGTAGTCGATAACCCCAACAATGTTGTCCAAGACCTGGCACATACAACGCACACCACTAAAGCCCCTGACGCTGAAAGCAGAATGAGCAGGTAGGAGTTGCAACTCCCTTTTCAGAACAGACCGGTTCATGATACCACAGTATTGAAAAGGAAAAGTAAATAAAAACAAGCCAGCACACAGTGAATTTTAAATTTAGTGCTTTAAGCAAATTCAATGGCAGAAAGGGGATTTAAATTGATTTGCAGCCATGGTTTCTGAGCTGTAATTTAGAGCTGTATCTGTTCCCCCCACTACCCCCCATCTTAAATCCAGCATCTCTCCCCACAGTGGGAACTTGGACTGGGTAAAGCGCAGGCTCTCTCCTCCGACACCTGGCAGCAGCTGAATGCCACACACATTCCCTCTTCTGCACTGCAGGCACCGTTTCCATGGCAGCACCAGCAAAACCACTCCAAACTGGTCAGAGAGGGAAGCAAGGAGAATCTCTGGCCCCAGCAAAGCTCCCTCTCACCTCCCTGGTCAAGGAACTCTGAAAAATCAGGGCTGGGAGCGAAGCTGACTGTGCAGCCTGTGAGGCCCGGGCAGGAGCAAAGGCACCAGCAGCACCATGCAGCATGGAAGCCTCCCTTCGTGACTGGTGAGAGCTGCTGTGGTTCAAACACACATGACACTGCAGCTCGAGTGCCAGGTTGTGCAGGTAAGTGGAAGGAGATCTGTGATGGCCAGCAAGCACTTGGCTCTCCTCCCGTCCCAGGTCCTCTGAGAGTAGATTGCCTGTGGTTCTGTAGCAGATGTACTTCTGGCCGCTCCCTGGTTAAGGGGAAGTAGACGTGTGCTTGCCATGACCTGAAACAGCACGAGGGAATCTCATTTTTAATTCACAAATTACCAGCATCAAACCTGCGGTACAAGGTCTTAACTGGATTTTTCAGCATCTCAGGATTGGGTATGTGTTGGGATTATTTTGTCAAAGCCCTATGATTTACACAGCTGAATGTCTCAGAGACAGAAATGAGATGAAATGTGGCACTTCTGAATGATCTTGACTACCTTGAAATAATAAGAATATGGAACTACAACCTGTGCTTGCACAAAGACACAAGATTACTCTGGCCACTTCTAAACCCCAGCCTGCTCACAAACAATGATGCAATGCATCAGCACCGCACAGGCCCTAAACACGCACAGCAGGCATCTTTACAGGACCACAGAAGGGTTGAGGTTGAAAGGGACCTCTGAAGGCCATTTGGTTCAAACCCCCTCCTCAAGCAGGACCACCTACAGCCAGTTGTCCAAGACCATGTTCAGGTAGCTTTTGACTATCTCCAAGGAGGGAGACTCCACAACCTCTCTGGACAACCTGTGCCAGTGCTTGGTCACCCTCCCAGTGAAAAAGTGTTTTCTGATGTTCAGACGGAGCCTCACGTGGTTCAGTGTGTGCCCACTGCCTCTGCATCTGTCACTGGGCACCTCAGTCACTGGCACATCCTCACCTCCTAGCTCTCTCAGTCTTTTCTCATAGAAGAGATGCTCCAGTCCCTTCATCACCTTGTCCTTGGTAGGACACTCTCCAATGTCCATATCTGTCTTGAAGAGAGAAGCTTAATACCGGACCCAGTGCTGCAGGTGGGCTCATCACTGCTTAGCAGAGGGGAAGGATCACCTCCCTTGAGCAGCTGGTAACACTCCTCCTAGGCAGCCCAGGATACAGGTGGCCTTCTTTGCCACAAGGGCATGTTTCTGGCTCATGTTCAACTCGGTGTCCACCAGGACCCCCAGGTTCTCTTCTGCAAAGCTGCTTGCCAGCTGGCCAGCCCCCAGCATATACTAGTGCCTGGTATTAAGGGGCATACCTCTGCCTGCAACTAGCATTGCCAACGTTACTGAGGCAAACACGTCACCCCAGAAGTAGAAAAAATGGACTAGACAGTTGCCATGCCCACAGGACTAGGTAACTTTCTGTGCCATTAAAACTACCCTCCCTCCCAGAACACCTCTGCAGGAAATGAAAGAATTTCTGCAAGTTTTCCCATTCTGACCAGTAAGAGAGGTATAAACTTCTCCTTTGTGCACCTGAGGGCTAAGAATGCACAGGGTGTCCAATGGTATGAAAAGTTATATGGGATGATATATTGTTTTCTGAATTGATCATGGATGGTCCATCTTATCTTGCAAGGTTCATTCCTCTCTGTTCACGGATACTCTCCAGTCTCAGTAATAGCCTGTCCCATGCAAAACACTAACTTTCCTCATGTCACCTAAGAAGCTACACTGGATATAGCCCCAAGAAGCCTCTTCGCTAAATAAGTTTGGCCGCTCTGATTCAGACCCTTTCGAGGGCAGTCTCAGCAGCCTGGAATACACAAGTACCAGCAACATTTGCAATGCTAAACTGGAAGCAGAGAAGAAAGACTGCTTAATTTTCTGGGCCTGTTCTGTTGTCTAGTCCTTGCATATTGTAGATTATCCAACCACTTGATGAGCAAAATCTGACATCAGACTGATTACTTAGCAAGTGCTGGAAATTTATAATTTCCTCTTCAACTTAAAATGGAAAAGTATATATCTAGTGTACCAAAATCAAGATTTTAAGCCAAATCTCAGTTCTATTGAAGCTTTCTTATTATTGTGCAACTTTTCCATTCCT
This sequence comes from Coracias cyanogaster, assembly GCA_033124195.1. Lineage (NCBI taxonomy): Eukaryota > Metazoa > Chordata > Aves > Coraciiformes > Coraciidae > Coracias > Coracias cyanogaster. The sequence goes on from JAVSBS010006207.1 coordinate 8,681, forward strand.
AAAGCTTGATTTCTATTTGGCAAAAACTGATTTTTCCTATCACTTGGCTGGGAAAGTAGATACCATTTATAAAAGCAAAGTCACTGGAATTAGAATGAAAGAAGGAATTTAATGGGATGCACTGACTGTAGTCACTCTACTTAATTTCCTCAAACAAGAGACTGCATTGACTGAGAGAGACATTTCTCTGGCTCATGTCCATTGCAGAGCAAAGTCAGAAAGAGAGGGACAGAGAGAAAGAAATGCATCATTCCCTCCCTTGAATGCATTCACGAAAAGTTGGCAGAGGCCTTGCAACAATGTTTGGGATGTCTTTGACAGCATCATCGGAATATAAAGTGTCTTTAACCACTTTCCACATTTTTTTTTGGAAAAGCAAACCCCTCCACAACAGTGTAATGCCACTTAGGGAGAAGGATTTTGAAAAATTAACCCTTGTCAGTCAGCTCCCTTCCCTTTAAGCAGCTTCATATCTCCACACTGCAAACAGTTTCTACCTTTTATTCCTCCAGCTCTTGTTTGACACAGGAGAGGAGTAAGGAGCCCTTTCAGATTCAGTACTACCACAAGCATAAGGTACAGTCTCTACAGCTGAGAGGCAGACCTGCCTACCAGCCCTAATTCTGTTACAAAGTTCGGCAGCTTGATTTCTGTCAGGCCTGCACAGAGAAGAGCGTAACCCCTATAGAGGATACCAATAATTTTTCAGATTTTAGTTTCCTTTCCTGGATTTACAGGGCACATCTCACAATCCAGTGAAACGGGCTTAGTACTTGCTAGTGAGTGTACAGACAGCTTCAGGTACACCGCTGCTCTGGGCATGTTTGATCCCATGCTCATCTGTATTTCTCAGGAAGAGAGGATGACAGGTTATTTCTGTAGCAACTGAGGACACCTGGCTCTGGATACAGGACTTCAGTCAAACAACTTGAAACTATGTGTTACCTAAAAATCTACTCTACAGTTAGAATCCCACTAAAATGAAGACTACAAAATTATTTACAGCGAAACAAACTAGAGCCTGAGAAGCAGTCATGTGAGAAGTAACACTGAAAATAACAGTTAGCATGACAAGAACTATGTGATCTAAATTAGAATTTTAAATATTTAGAAATGGGAAAGCTTTGGATAATTCAAGATACCATGGCACTGTAACTACTGAAAATGCTAACTTTTTAATGACACCAACTGTATGCAAATGATCTAATTACAAACATCAACACACAATGCCTTGTTGAAAAACAGGGGGAAATGTATTGAGTGGCTTAGGAAGAAGAAAAAATTACACTTTGAAAATATTACTATATATATGGAATAATGAGGCCTCATAATAGATGCTGGATCTTATTTACTAAAATTTTGCTGTTTGATTCAGATGTTAATTTCATGCTGCATTAAATGAATAACAGATAAAATCCCTTTCCTTTAAATGCTCACATGAGCTTCAGAATTACAGTTTGATACATTTTTGAATTAATCTTACAAAGCACTGAATATAAATTTGCAAGGCATGTTGGTTTAGAATTTTAAAGAGTTCTAGTACTGAAAATGAAGAGAGAAAAGACTAAAGCAGATAACAGACATGGGATGCTCTATCCATATCTGCATACTTACAACAGGACCTTCTGATTACAGGATAGCTGGATTCACCACTGCTTTCACTGGTAGATATATGGACCTGACAAACCATGACCATAATTTTAAAATCTAAGTGTTTTTAATAATTATTGATGTATTTTAATAGTCTATTGATATCACAGTCAATATTCTATTTCAGTAATTTCAGAATTGACTATAATGGTACACACAGTAGAAAAAAAAAACAAAAGTAAAAAAAATTGTTAGGTAAACCTAGAGGCATTCTTCATTTTTTTAAGGGTGAAACTTGAAAAGTGTGTAATTTATCCTCTCTGTGTCCTTGAAGGCATAAAGTATCCACTCTTACTGCAAGAATAACCTGCTGTATGTCAAAACCACAAAGCAATTCCTCCCACTGTAGACAAACCTAACACTCAAATATTTAGAAAGAGTGAAAAAAAAATTTTGCAGTAAAAAAATCTGCACCTAAGATACTGCAAAATATGGCTGCGGCAACAGGTGAACTGGTTTGTAAGATCAGCAGCCTGCCATAAAATCCTTCTCTGTAACAGAGCAAACCACAACATGACAGTAGATAAACTCCATTAGAGTGAATTTAAGTACATGTAACCATGTAGACAGAATAAGCCAAACATCTGCCCATGTTTTTTTCTATACTTTGTTGATGTTGCTGTCATCTGGACACATTATCCACATGTCCCCTGAAACCATGTATTGCAATTTCCATCAACTGGTATTACACCTGCTGAAGAGGGCAAAACTGATCGACTACAGCTTCTCCTGCTGTTGAGATCAGCCAACAAGCTGTTCACGTATCCTGCAGATGTTTTGGTAAACTGGGCCAAACTGACTTTTTAAAATCAGTTTTTAACCTAATTTAAAAAGCAAAAAACAAAAAACTGTTTTTCCCAGTTATACCATGCCTTACTGGTGCGCGTTTCAACACACACCAGGTGTGTTTCAAAATAAGCATGAGGTGGACTGACAAAAATTGTAACAAACTTTAATTCCATAACAGATAAAAAAATATTATGCCATGACAGAAAGGTTCCTTGGAGTAATAAGGACAGCACTGGCAAGCAATAATGGCTAGACAGTCATCCCCAGAAAGACTTTCAATCCCTTTGCAATGTATAGATTTCATTTTTCCACATTCATTTCCAAGATATATTGGTTTTAGATAGAATAGCATGTTCTTTTTTTTTTTGAAGTAAACCTACTCTGTCATTCAGAAAAATTAA
>JAVSBS010006208.1:0-62473 GCA_033124195.1 Coracias cyanogaster
CGGGCCCGGCGGGGGTCGCGCGGCGCGGAGCGGCGCCGAGGTGCGGGAGCGGAGCGGGGCCGGCTCGGCTCGGCTCGGCTCGGCTCGGCTCGGCTCGGCTCGGCTCGGCTCGGCTCGGCTGCGCTGCGCTGGGCTGGGCTGGGCTGGGCTGGCGGGGTGCGGAGGGCGCTGTCACCCGGCCGGCACCCTGCTCGGGGAGGCACCGGGGTGCCGGCAGCCCGCGCGGTGTGCCCGGGGGTCCCGGGGATACTGACAGCCTGCGGCGGTGCTCAGGGGAGCTTGGGTGTGCTGGGAGGACTCGGGGGTCCAGGGGGTCGCTGGCAGCCCTTCTGTGTGGCCGGGGGGTGCCGGCAGCCCGCACGGGGGCTCAGGGTTTCAGAAGCGAGCTGGCAGCTTGCGTGGGTGCTCGGGGAACCCGGGAGGAGTGGCAGCCCGTACGTGTGTGTGGGGGGGGATGCTCAGACCCTGCATGGGTGCCCAGAGGTCCCTGGGGGTCCTGGCAACCTGCAACGGTGCCTCAGGGTGCCCAGAGCTCACATGAATGTATGGGTCTGCCTAGCTCCTGCGTGGGTACCCAGGCGTGCATGCTGGTGATGCTCTGTGGGCGTTCAGGCAGCTCACAGAGTTCCCCTCAGCGTGTCTGGCGGTGATGTGCAGTGTGGAGGGGCTGGTGAGGGTGTGGGGTTCAGTGTAGTGCTGTGGGAAGGGTGAGCTGGAGGGTGCAGGGAGCCCCATGCTCTGTGGAAGGGTGCAGCAGTGCTGCTGCATGGGGGTACAGAGTGGAGGGGAGTGGGGCTGCATGGCTGGGTGGGAGATTGCGGGACTGGGGGACTTGTACCAGGAAGCTGGGTTGGGGGAACCAGGTCTTGCTGCCAAGTGCTGGAAAGCTGAGTCTGGGGGTGGCTCTGGGGCTATGGGGGCACCAGGTGACACAGGGATGAGAGGACCAGTGCTGTGGGGATGCAGGTGTGGTGCTGGCCCAGGGAAGGGGCTTGACTGCAGCCTACCTGCAGGCAGGGGAGCGAGGCAAGTCAGGAGGGGGATTTGGCAGTGCCAGCTCTCCCTCGTGTCATGCTGAGATGGGTTACAAGCAGCGCTCTGGAAATAAAGGATTCAGCCCATGTGATGGGAAGCAGCAGTGAGTTTTGCTGTGCAGTTCGTTTTTCTGGAAGATTTTGTGTTACTTTTTGTGCATGCAGCCACTGCTCAACTAGGGAGAGCTACAGGGGTCAGCAGTGAGTTGCATCTTGCTTTCGAGTTCTAGTGTGGAGTTGTCACTCTAAGGGACAAATTGCTGTCTACTCCCTCCCTCTGCTTTCCTAGGCGCTTGCTCACCATGATGAAATTGCTGTGTGCATTGGGGGGGGGAACACATGAAAGCGGCTGAGGAGTCAACTTTAAAGTGGGAACCCAACGTGACTGTTACTGTCTTTGCTCTTTGTAATGCGGATGAAATGATGTAGTGGGGTTTTGTTTCAGTTTGAAATACTCATTTTGTGGATAAGACAAGTTTTGCAGCTTCTTGTGGATTGTAGAAGAGCTGAGTGCTTGCTCTGTGCTGTTGTGCAGCTTTTAATGTAGACACAAAGAAGGCGAGTCATGATGAATGCATTTCCCTGGCTCTTCAAAGCAAAAAGCAGCTGGGCTTGCTTGAGGGAAAAAAAAAAATCACAGGGAGCAGTCAGGCAGATTGATGTAACTGTGTTATGTTTTATCTGGAGGACATTGCTCTTCGGTACTTCAGATGATGTGCAGGCCATCTTCGGAGAGGGGTATCCATGCCTGACCCAACCCTGGCAGCCCCTCTGCTTGCTGTCCTTGCCCATAACCAACCTTGGTGCTTAGCCAAGCCTTCCAAGGCTGTCCCTTGCGTCTGGGGCCTGTCAACAATGACAAATAGCTTCTAATGCTTTCTGTGTGTAAACTAATACTGCTGCTCTGCCCAGTCCCAGCCTCACCGGTTCAGGACAAGATTACGTGGCATGGCTATGAGGGGGGAGGCTGGGTAGGCACGATGCCTACGCTGCCTTCAGCTCTGGCTGGAGTCATCACTGCTCTGGAGGCTGGTGTTGCATGGGATGGACCGACACTGCTTTCTGCTTCCCTTATTGCTTTGTGCTGCAGGAAATAAAGCAGCATTGTTGTGGCCTGAATAACTGCTCCCCAGCAGCCAGGGTATGGAGCAAACATCCAGAGTTGAGCAAAGTCCCTTGCTCCCTGGTTCCTTTTAGGTAGCAAGGCTGGACCCTCCCAGCGATTGCAGCCCTTGGTTTTGCATGTAGCAACCAGCTTTGCAGAGAGTGGTGCTGGTGGGAATGGTGGGGATAGTCCAGGACCTGAGCAGGCTGGGCTGAGCTTCCCCTGCACAGCCAAATGTTTAGGTCTGTGCTGAGGCTGCATCCTGCGGGCACTCGCGTGACCTGGCGGGAGCCTGAGGAGCCATTTGGCAGGAAATGAGCCTGTTTGTGGTACTGATAGTTCTCCGCTGCTTCTGCTTGGCCCCAGCCCAGCTGCCTGCCAGTGCCAGGGAGAACTGGGGCTGCTGAGATGGAGGTGATGTCTGGGACATCACACCACATAGGAGCCTTGGGCCAGTGACTGAGTCTTCAGGCTGTGTGGTGGGAGCCTGATAGGTAGTTTCCCTGCCTCTGACGCTCCTTTCTGGCAGGCACTCGGGGGTCTGGGCACAGCCACAGGGCCAGAGGAAGCAAAGGGTTTTTTTTGGGCTGTGCGGAAGCAGCAGGAGCTCTTTAGGGCATGTGTAGGAATTAAACCAGGTTTCCAGCTGAAGGTAGGAGGCTTGTCGCCTTGTTGACGGCTTGTGCTAGTGCTCCTGGCTTGCAGGGCCCTGCTGGGGTTTGCACTGGAGCAAGAGCTCTGGGTTGTGCAGGTGCCTCATACTGTGAAGCCCCTTAGTCCCGTTGGCACCTCTGTGGCCGTGAAACCTTTGGGGCAGGTGGTTTGTGTCACACATGGGCTGTGCTCCTGCCTGGTGGAGCATAATGAATATTTAATTTCTTTTAATATGTCCTCAATTAAAAAAAGAGAGAAGTTAGAAAACTTTCCGTTCCCTGGCAAGAACAAGCTGTTCCCTTGCAGCAAACTGTGTGTGGGTTAAAAGCTGTGGTTCTTTCCTGACCATCCTCTTGACAGGACACCTTGCCAGCAAGTCCCTCCTTCCCCGCTGTGCTACACTCGCTGCCCTTAGAGCAGAGGTACACAGGTCCCTTGTCTGATGCGAAGCAGGTCACATCCAGGCTCTGCTGCAGGATCCTGAGCCCATCCTCTCCTGGATGTTGTGGTTTAAGCCCAGCTGGTAACTAAGCACCAGGCAGCCACTCGCTTGCTCCTCCCTCCACCCCAGTGGGATGAGGAGGAGAATCTAAAAAAAAAGGTAGAACTGGTTGGTTGAGATAAGAACAGCTTAATAATTGAAATAAACTATAATAACATAGTAATTAAAAGGGAGATAACAAAAAGGGAGGAAAATAAACCTCAGGAAAGACGAGGGATGCACAGTGCAATTGCTCACCACCCACAGACCGATGCCCAGCCAGTCCCCAAGCAGCGATCGGCCCCTCCCAGCCACCTCCCTCTGTTTTTCATACTGGCCATGATGTCCTATGGTATGGTATGGAATATCCCCTTGGCCAGTTTGGGCCAGCAGTCCTGGCCATGCTCCCTCCCAGCTTTTTGCGCACCTGCTCGCTGGCAGAACATGGGAAACTGAAAAATCCTGAACTTAGGATAAGCACTACTTGGCAACAACTAAAACATCCGTGTGTTATCAGCCTTATTCTCATCCTAAATCCAAAATATAGTGCTGTACTGGCTACTAGGAAGAAAATTAACTCTATCCTAGCTGAAACCAGGACAGTGGGTGTGCCTGAAATGGGGGCATGGGCCTGCAGGAAGAGCCAGTGGGTTTGTGCCATGCACCTTTGACCTTAGGACATGCCAGCTCTGTGATTGCTTGGGCGGAAGCATGGTACTGTATAAAAGCCTGGAGGAGACCTTGCTCTGGCAGTACGAGCCAGTCTCTCTGCGCCATGGCTGACCCCAAGGAGCTGGAGAAGGGGGGTGTCGAGCTGGGCACCCCTAATGCAGCTCCTTCCGCAGGGACCATGTCCACCCGGCGCCTCCGCAGTGAGGACTACAATGACTACAGCTCCACGGATGTCACACCGGAGGGGAGCCCGCCTGGCGGCATGAATGGCTTTGCCCACCCCAACTCCTATCAGCGCTTTGGGGAGACCAATGGGACAACGTGAGTGATACTTCCCTGTCTGGGCCAGCACCTGGGGATGGTGGAGGAGGGAATGGTGGCTCCCTGCTCGTTTTCCTCAGTCTCACTGAGCTGAGCTAGGATGGGGGACAGAATCTGAACCTCTATGTGTTTCCTGCAGCAGCTCAGAGCTGCTGGATCCTGAGCAGGATGAGCTGAGGGCTGAGGTTGTCTGTGGGCTGGGTGTGGGCATCTGCTGACAGTCATCCCTGCATCTTCTCTCCCTCAGGTGGTACCAGACCCTGATCCATCTCCTGAAGGGGAATATTGGGACGGGGCTGCTGGGGCTGCCTCTGGCTGTGAAGAATGCTGGGATCCTGGTAAGGAGCTCTCAGCCTTGCTCCATGGGAGCTCATGGGGCAGAGTGACCTCAGGGTGTTGGGCAGCTTGCATGGCTGGTGTTAGGGCTTGGCTCCCTGCTGAGATGCCTCTTAGTACTCAGCAGCTTGTGAGCTTTAGCACTCTGGGCTCTGTGGCTTGCTTTGTTTGCTGGTGAGGCTGTTGTCGCTGCTCCTGCATTGTGCTGACTGGTCTCGAGGTGTTAAGTGTGGAAGTTGGGGCTGTGGTTTCCTCTACTGGGGTCAGGCAGTGTGCTTCCCTCCGTGGGGTTTTGCGTGGGCTGGCCCAGCCTTGCAGCTCTGGCCATGTTTGGATCAGTGGATGTGACGCAGCTTTGCTGTCTAAGAGCTCAGCAAACACCAGCCCCTGGCTGCTGTCACAGGTCCCCCAACTTCTGTCCCAATGCTCAGCTCCTTTGTGTGATGCCACAGCAACTGCCATCCATGTCAGGGGCACCTCACTGCTCTGTGCTGGGTTTCCTCACCCAGCATTCCCATTGCTCAAATTGAAAAATGCAAATAATTTAAAAAGAAAACTTTCTTCTAATCCATGACCTCTTTGTCAACTGTATAATAGGGGTGTGCAAGATAGTTTGAAAAACAATCCTGGAGGTGTGTTGCTACATGCTAGCTGCCCTAACATGCTACTTTTGCATCACCCCTGCCCAGCTTGCACCTCTCTGTGGGGTTACTGGGTCCTGGGGGCCTGGTTCCTGGAAGGAGCACCTGCGTTCTGGTTCGGCCTAGGGCACTGTTTTGGCTCACTGAGCCCATGGGGTTTCGTCTGGAAGTAAACCTTATAGCGCAGCTCTGCCTTTGGCCATCAGAGTGCAGCCTTCCCCTTCTCTTCCCTTGCAGCTGGGTCCTGTGAGCCTTCTGGTGATGGGAATCGTGGCTGTGCACTGCATGGGCATCCTGGTGAGGTGTGCCCATCACTTCTGCTACAGGTAAGGAACAGCTCCTGTTCTCAGCACTGCTGCTCTTATGGCTCTTTCCTTCTTCCCTTCCGAGAAGCCCTGTGGTTTTTCTGAAGCCTTCCAGCAGCAAGTTGCCTGGGTGGAAGCCTCAGCTGGGAACTGCTCCTGGAGTTTTTCCCTGGGGAAATGGGAACTATTTTCCCATTGTTTGCCTTGGGGACCAGCATACAGGGCTGATGTCATGTCCCTTCTCTCTCTTTTCTCTGGACAGGTTCCAGAAGCAGTTTCTGGACTATGGGGGTGCGGTGGTGTATGGGCTGGAGTCCACTCCCATCTCCTGGCTGCGGACACATGCCATCTGGGGAAGGTACCTGTTCCGCTGCTCCAGGCAGGGGATGTTTCTTTAAACCCAGCACCTGCTGCGGCTGGGACATGAGTCAGCTGGTCTCTGAGCTGTGTCAGCAGTTGAACACAAGTAACGTGAAATGCTGTTTGGCTTATCTGCCCCAAATGCTGAGTCTCTGACCTAGTCCTGTCCCCAAGCAATGTACTTATTGTGAAGGGGTGTGAGAAGTAAATCTCTGCAGCATAACCAAGGGATGAATAATGCCTGCTGCAGTGCTGGCCCTTCTTGTTAGACACTGAACATGTCTAATAGCTGCTCTCAGGGATGCTACCAGTCTTGTGGATGTCCCACATCACACAGATCATTGCATATCAGATGCTGGGAACATCCACCTATCCCTGTGTCCAGGGAGTGTTGTCTCCAGCTGCAATGATTCTACAGCAGACTGGAGATGCTAAACCAAAAGAGGAGACTCTGCTCCAGAGGCTGGTCCTGGCCCAATGGAGGCGATGGGAGGGAGAGACAAGAGAAGCTGAGGTCTGTGAGGTTAGGTGGAGATATGGTCTTCTCTCCCAGTCATGGAGGAAAGGTGGGCTGTGTGTGCCCTGACCTGTAAAGCTCAACCCCTGGGGATTGCTGCAGTGTTCCAGTGCAGCCCCAAGCAACCCAAGTAGGCTCTCATTTCTGTATGGCTTGGCTAACAAATGGTCTTTTTTCTTTTCTAGGCGTTTAGTGGGACTTTTCCTGATCATCACTCAGTTGGGTTTCTGCTGTGTGTACTTTGTCTTTCTGGCTGACAATCTGAAACAGGTTAGACTTACTCCCTCCTTCATGACATAGGGGAAGGTCAGAAGGCCTGTGGAGGTGCTTGGATTGTTCCTGGCTCTTGTGTCATGGTCCCCTTCTCCACTAGAGCTCTGGTGTCTGTGGCTGATGCTGGTCAGTATCTGGTGTTCTAGGGGATCAGTTTTCCCATTCAAACAGGGCAGGTTTTTCTGAGAGTCCCTGTGAGTTTGCTGTGCGTTAAGAGGTGCTGGGGCCATCTGTATCACCCAGGGAAAGCGGGGGATCATTCCTAGTGAGGGAAAGTAGGAGAGAAGTGATAGCAGAGGCAACTGTGCCATTGATGCCCTCCCCACCTTGGTTAATAGGTTTATTGATAGTCTGTGTAGATGATAATGTATAATGGGTACTGGGGCTTGCTGTGAACCTTGCTTGTCCCTCTCCTGGACCTTTGGGCATTTTAGTTTCTTGCCTCTTCCTGTGGCTCTGGAGCTCAATTACATCTTTAGAGAGAGAGTTTCCTTCTGCCAGACATTAGGGGGAAATGAACAGAAACCCTGAACTGCCTGTCTGGCTTCTGTGCTGTAAGAAACTGGGAACAGCGAGTCCCTGTTCTCAGCCTCCACCGACTCAGTGCATTGCAGGCACACTTGCAGCAGTGATCTCGTCACTACCACTGTGCCTGTGCCCTTCGTCAGCTCTCCCCTGATGCCTGTCAGCTTCAGAGGTGGTTCCCAGGGCAGCGAGGGGGGTCAGCAGAGGATGGTTGGGCTCTGCCTCTGCTCCAGGAGCAGCCTCTGAGGAGATTTCCTTTGTGCTGCCCTGTGGGATGGCTGGGAGGAGTAAATGGGTGAACATTGGTGATGTGATGCTGAGATCTCTGAGCAAGCAGGGTGTGTGCACAGAGCTGGGGTGCTGCTGGCCCCCTGCTCCCCGCAAACAGCCCCTTGCTGCTGTTTCAAGGTGGACTTCTTCCTGCTTAGCCTCTTGCAGCAGAGACTGTTCAAGCTTTGAAGGAAATATGCAAAAACCTGCAAATCCAACCCATTTTAGGCCTCAGTTGAGGCAGTGTTATTTTTTGTGGTAGGGATCCGTGTATTAGATGGGGAGCGATGGCACAGGTGGTACCTTGGGTGAGGTGCTGCTGTACTGGGCAGAGCTTTGGTTTGGAAAACAGCCTTGGAGCAAGGTGTGGAGAGGCAGGGTAGGCTGGGGCTCAAGGAGTGCCGCATCACTGGTGCGTGGCCCTGCGCTGCCCTCGCCCATGGAGGATCCTGATTTGTGCAGAAGCTCTTTAGCCTCTCCTCTGGGGCAGGACTTGTTCCGGAGCAGGTTCAATTAGTTTGTAGGCAGCCCTTTGCTGCACTGGCCAGTTGGCATCTGGTACCTGAAGCAGTTTGGTTGCGCTTTTATTGGCAATCTGCAACATGCCTGTGCTCCTGGGAGGGATGACTCAGTGACCTGGTTCTGGGGGAGGAACTATCTCTGAAGGTGAGTATGTGGCTTGGAGTCCCTTTGGAATTAAGGACTGCAGGAAAGGATTATTTCCCACAAAGAAAGTGAAGTTGGAGTCCAGCAGTAGCTTACAGATGGCCTTTCATGGGAACCAGGCACTGGGTGACTGAAGATGAGTGTGGCATTGAGTGGTGCAAAAGGAAAAGGATGTTTGAGGAAATTGCACTTAATGCCTCTTTCCTCTCTTCTAACTGGCTGTGTGGGCAGCGCAAACCAACCTCTGCCCTCAGTGCACTCAGCTGCTGGGTTCACGTACTCAGCAAGCCTGGATTCACGTGCTCAGATGCTGTCTGTAGTCCCACCTCTGCTTCTAGCAAGGTAACAGGGATTTGCTCTGAAATTACCTTAAAACCTGTGTCACTTTGATTTTAATTGATGAACTGTGTTTGCAACTGAGCTGATGGCGTAGTATTCTGACCTACCTGGGATGGGCTGCCAAGGTCTGTGGCTCTCAGACCCATGTGATGAGGTTCATCAAACCTTCCTGTGCTTCACCAGGTCATATCAGCAGCAAATGGGACCACCAATGACTGCAGCCCGAACAGGACGGTGGTCATGACCCCCACCATGGACTCCCGGCTATACATGCTTTCCCTCCTGCCTTTTGTGGTGCTGCTCACATTGATCCAGAATCTCAAGGTCCTGTCCATCTTCTCCATGCTGGCCAACGTGGCCATGTTTGTCAGCCTCGTCGTCATCTACCAGTACATCGTCAGGGTGTGTGCGTGCGGCTCCCCTCTGTCAGTTCTGTGATGCCTCATGTTTTGGCAGGTGGAGGGAGCTCAGCTGTGGGTGTTCGCATGCCATGGGATGCTGCTCGCTCCCGTGAGCACGGCGGTTGCCCTCTGCTCTGCAGGGTTTTCCCTACAGTATGGGGCTGTGACAGGGAGTGATGGGAGCTGGCTGGGTCCTCCCCATCCTCTCCGTGTCTAAACTCTGTGGGGGCTTTTTTCCAGGACATTCCTGATCCCAGTCACCTGCCTCTAGCAGCAGCCTGGAAGACCTACCCTCTGTTTTTTGGCACTGCGATCTTTGCTTTTGAAGGCATTGGGGTGGTAAGTTTTGGCGTATGGCAGTGGGGCTGCCTGCATGGGAGGCTCAGCCTCTGCTCAGGCTTGCTGTGGCACCTGCTCTGTGTTGCAGCTGTATTTGCAGATGAACTTCTCTTGATGGTAACCCGAATTCTGGATGATGATGTTAGCTTTAGCCTCCAGGCTATCTCCTGGGTCAAACCCTCTTGTTTCCATCTGAGGCTGGAGGAGCATATGCTCCAAACCTCAGGAGATTGGTTGCTGCTTTGAAGGTTGCAGTAGATTTGGCTCTGCTGGGAATCGCACTGGCTGCTGCTTTTGGCTCTGCTGGCTGACCCATAGGTGAGGAATCATCCAGAGTCCTGTTACCAGCTGCCTAAGTGGGAGCCCAAAAAGCATGTCAAAAATATGTCATGTGTTCCTTTCCACTCTGTGGAGGCACTGAGGTCTCCCTTTGGCAGGCGCATGGCCCTGGCTGCTGTGGGGCTGGATTTGCATGTGCTGCTCATCGAAGATGCTGTAAATAGACCTTCTGTGTCTGTGAAAAAAAACCTGGGTGGGAGGGTGGGGAGCTTAGTGGCTCACTAAGATGTTGTGGGTTGTTTGCGGGTGCTCCCTTCAAAGGAGAAAAAAGTGTTTTCATCTCTTAATATAAGCTGACTGTGTAAATATGGGGTTGGAGAAGGCCAAATCCATTACAGGAGGAGTGTTTACTGCATGCTGTGCCTAGGGCAGAGGGCTCTTGCTGGCAGTGAGACACAAATGCTACCTTCCTCACATGACTTGGAGGGGGAGAAGCAAATAAAAGCTTTTCTGGTCACTGTCTCTTCCTGAAATTCCCACCACCCAAGGACAGCTATAAAAAAGTTTACTGCAGTCCTGTATTTGATGGCAAGTGTCGGTAGCATAGAGGTGAAGGACATGCCTCTGTTCTTCCTTTTTTTAAATTGTCCTACCTTGTTGGAATCTGTCAGACTTGATCGGATGTCTTCCCAGGATCTGCTGGGGAAAAAGAGACTATGTAACATGATGGGCCTGTCCCAGTGGTCATGGCTGTGCTGTTTTGGGGTGCAGAGTGTAATGCAACCAAGATAGGATGGCATCGCCCCACGACATCAGGCACTGATGGGTGCAGCTCCTGCCAAGGGTGGGAGCAGGTCCCTCTGTTAAGGCAAGAGCGTGAGTGACCCGCCTGGTAGTCCCCTTGCCAAGCGAGTAGATGTCACATGTGAGCACAGAAATCAGATCTCCAGTGCAGCAGCTTCTTCAGCTGGGTTCTCCAGGCTCTGTGTGTGACCGTCACCTCCCCTGGCACCGGGGGCTGTGCTTGGCCATTGGGCTGCTTCTCCTGCTTTTTGAGGCTGAAAGGTATAGAGGAAGGGGGCAACCAGCTGCTGTGTCATCATCCTCCTTCTCTTCTCCCAGGTGCTGCCTCTGGAAAACAAGATGAAGAACCCTCGACAGTTCCCAGTCATCCTCTACGTAGGGATGACCATTGTTACCATTTTGTACATCAGCCTGAGTGTCCTGGGGTACCTGCGCTTTGGGGCGGATATTCAGGCCAGCATAACACTCAACCTGCCCAACTGCTGGTGAGTCTCTGTGGGGAGTGGAGGGACCTGGGGGGTGAGGAAGGAGGGTCCCAGCAAAGAAGGCAGGAGAAGGGGCAGCAGAGGACATTGCTCCTCGGAAGTAATCTGGGTGAGCTTGGGGAAGGATCAACCATGCTGTAGCCAAGCTGTCTGAAGGAACTAGTCAAGGGTTGTCTGATTTATGGGGTAGTGAGGCTCATTGCTGCAATGTCTGAGCTTGGTCTTGGCTCTGCAGCTGAGGTTGCTCCTTTAGGGCGCCTGGTGGTCCCTGCCTGGGTAGGTGCTGCTCCTGCCTTTTTCTTGGAGCCTTGTGGTGTCTTCTGGGGGCTAAGCAGTGCTCTGTCTGGCAGATGTTCAACACAAGCCCCACGTGGTCCTATCAGGAGCTTGCCAAACTGTGCAAAAATTGCGTCTCTTCCCCAGATGAAGCACATGGAAAACTAACTCAAAGCTGGGATCCCCCGGAGGGGATGAGATGTGACAAATCCATGTGTGGGCTGCATTCCTTGTTTGCAGCCCCGGAGCTCTAACTCCCACTCCCAGGCTCCACATTGTGCCTGGATGCAGCTCATCTTGAACCAACTGTTTGCCTGCAAATGGTGGTGCCGTGAGGATACCCCCTTCCTTCCTGTGGAGGCTGAGCTCTGCAGCTCCCCAAACCTGTCTGTCCTCTGGATCTGGTGAGACCTCCAGAGATGCTCCAGTTGCTGGCTGGAGGCCAGTGGAAATACACAGGGCATGATCCTGTACCTGCTTTCCTCAAGGGATGGTTTTTGCTCTTGCCAGGGCTGGTGGCTGCTGCAGCAGCTGGCTGGGTTGCAAGCTGGTGTCTCCTGGGGGCAAGGGGTTGCTCTGTGTCCTGGCTCTGAATGCATCCCGGAGGAGAAATGCAAACAGCTTCTCTTGCCTTTGGGACGAGAAGTGCGGAGCATGCAAATATTGGGAACAAATGCCTTTTCAAGCTTGATCCACTTGGGAATAGAATCACAGAATCACAGAATGGTTTAGATTATAAGCGACCTTTAATGGTCATCTAGACCAACCCCCTTGCAGTGAGCAGGGACATTTGCAACTAGAGCAGGTTGCTCAGAGAGGGCTCCATCCAACCTCACCTGGAATGTTCCCAGGGATGGGGCATTGAGCACCTCTTGGGGCAACCTGGGCCAGGGTCTCATCACACTCACTGTAAAAAATGTCTTCTTTGCATCTAGTCTAAATCTCCGCTCTTTTAGTTTAAAACTGTCACCCCTTGTCCTGTCACAACAGGCCCTGATAAAAAGACTGTCCCTATCTTCCTTATGGGCCCCCTTTAAGTATGAAAAGGCTGCAGTCAGGTCGCCCAGGAGCCTTCTCCTCTCCAGGCTGAACAACCCCAACTCTCAGCCTGGCTTCACAGCAGAGGAGTTCCAGCCCTTGGGTCGTTTCTGTTGCCCTATTGAGAAATGTTTTTTTTAGAAAGTCCTGAAAAAAACCATCTCTGTTGCTTCTTATGACACGCTGCTTTGGGGTGTCCGTGTGGCAGGACATGGTGCTGACAGATTGGGAGGAGCTGGAGGTAAACTCTTCTCTACACATTGCAGAGGTACCACTTGCTCAGCAGCACCTCCTTCTCTTTGGTGTGGAGCTGGGGATGAGGGTTGGCTTTGATGCCATGAGGCTTCTTGGAAAGCTGTCCTGCAGCATCGCAATTTCTCTGGGCTTGCCTAGGAGCACTCTGAAATTAAACAGTTTCTATTTGGTGTCTCTGCTGGCTTGAAATTCTGCAAGAGACCAGGGTGAGAATTGGAGATGGGGTTCCTGTCCACGTCTCCAGCCCATCCTCTCTGCTGTTAACGGCTGCCTCACATTGGGCAGCCTGATGTGCTGCCTCTTCCTCACTGTTGAAGTGGATTTGGGAAGGACTCAAATCTTGAGTCGCTGGTGGGCTTCCACATACCGAGGAGATGTGGGAGCTGTGCAGCTGGAGCTCTGGAGAAAGCAAAGATTTAAAAGAAAGAATATCGAGTCTGGTTTTGCTTTACTTGTTGCTCTGGGTGTTTCTTTCAGTCTCAGTGCATGGACTTTTGTTCATGTTGTATCTGTGGAGTGACTGAACCCCTGGATGTTGGTGTCGTTGTGGCAGAAGGTCCTGCTCTGCCAAGAGCTTGGCCTTGTTCCCTGCAGGGGCTGGGAGCTCTGCCAGGTCCCCACTCTCAGCAAGGAGGGATGGGACTGATGGAAAAATATGCCTGTGTTTGTAGGGACATCTGAATCCCAGCACACCAAGTGTCGTAGGTGTGAATCCCATCTGCTCAGCAAGTTAAAGTGAGGGGTGGAGGGGATGAAATGCTGCTGCTTCTCCTGAAGATGGGAAGCAGCTCAGATCCAGGTCTTGGGCTCTGCAGGGCACCAGGTCACACCATAGCCTGTAACATCTGCTGATCTGTAATGCTTCCCCAGGGGCTTCTGCAAGAAATCTCAGCTTTGCTGTAAAGGATGACGTTCCCTTAGAAGAGTGTAATGGGATTTATGTGACTTGCTGGGCTACAGAAAGATCCTATTTTAAATGCATGTTTGTAGGAGTATCCACACTTTGTGTTCAAGTACTTTTCTGAAAAAGACTGTAGGGTTTTCCAGAAAGCAGGAAGAGAATAGCCCTTTGGAAGCAGCATCTGGGGAAGCTTGGGCATGTGGCAGGGCTCCTGCAGGCTGCCTCCCGGGAAGGTGTGCTGCGATCCCCATGACTCAGTGTGCAAAAGACTTTGGTGTTTGTCATGTTCTTTCAATGCAGGCTGTAAATATTGGACTTGGAAATGAGTTATCTATAGTAAGGGCTGGGATTCTTGGGCTAAAGCCTTGACCGCTGTATTCCCGTCCATAAACTGTAGGTGATGGGTGAAGACTTGCTCTTGAAATGAGTGTTTGGCTCATCTTGCTTTGCCTGCAGGTTTTCTTCCCAGCTGTAAAAAGCATTGGGCTGCAGAAGCTGGTCGAAAGGGCTGTGGGTGAGAAGTCGTGGGGTTTTCCTGCGGCGTGGGAGACAAGGTGAGGATTGTGGCAGAGGTGCTGCATCCTTCCTTGGCTGTAGCCATTGCCTGGAGCTCTCTAGAAAGATTTGATGAACAAGTCGGGAATTGTTGAGTTATAGGATGACTAAGGACTTTTCCAGCCTCATTTCTCTATAACCGCAGCTTCCTCAAATGAGGAGTGTGTCGGTTCCCAGTGCCCAGGTCTAACCACGACCTCTGAAATACTGCAATGCTATGCAGAAATCCCTCCTGGTGTCCTCGAAAGGGTTGCTTCACCTCACCATCTGAAGAGTGAAGAAACGCTTTAGTGAGGGGGAACATCTTTGGTTGCATACGGCGAGTTGGAGGTAGGTAATGTCAGAGCTTAGAGTCAAAGGAGGCTATGCCATTTCTTGTAGCTTGTTGGAATGGCCTGGTGTGGCTCTCTGGACTAAGCAGGTTGCTGTGGTTGGCAGAGCAATGCCTTTCTAGGGCCCTGTGTGGACTTGTGGTTTCTGTGGGTCCAGGCTAGCACTTGAGCTCTCCCTTTTGATATTTAAAATGCCCTTGGAGCTTGTTGTCCTTGTTCCTGACCTGTACAGGATTGGTACCCAATGTTCTTCTGTACCTTTTTAAATAACATCTCTTAATCATGGATTGTCCTGGAGCATTTTATGGCTTTACAGCATCACTTAACTGAAAATACAATGATAAGATACGCAGGCCGTGGGGTAGGTGGCTCAAGGCTACTGTGCACTCAAGTCACGTGTCGCTCAGTGGGTGCACTCTGGACTCTGTCATAGCTTTGTCTTCAGTTCGCATATGGAATCACAGGATAATTTAGGTTGGAGAGGGCATCATGAGATCACCAAGTCCACACATGTGCTTAAAGCAAGGCCAACTTAAATTTTGAGTATCGGTAAGGAAGGAGGTTCCCTGCCTTTCCAGGCCCTTGTTGGGGTGCTTAACTACCCTTTTAGGCTGCTCCTAGTTCTTCTGCTGTGCAATTCCGAGAAGAGCCTGTCTCTGTCTTCTCAGTGCCCTCTTATTAGGTGGCTGAAGACAGTAATAACATCCCCCTTAACCTTCTCTTCATGCTGAATGTGCCCAGATCTTGCAGCCTCTCCTTGTACGTTATGTGTTCCAGCCCTGATTATCTAAGTAGCCTCCACTCAACTTGCTCTAGTAGGTCGATGTCTGTCCTGTGCTGGGATTCTCAAGACTGGACACAATACTTGAGGTACAGCTTCACAAGGCCCAAAAAAGAAAGTAATCCCTACTCTTAACCTGCTGGCTATGCTTTTGCCTATACAGCCTGGTATGTGATTGACATAGACCTCCAGGTCATGTTCTCCTGGCCAGATGGGAAGCTGGGCCCCAGCCCTTCCCATGTTTCCATTTGAGAGCTCATCTGGGTCGCTGATGAGGTTATTTCCATGACTGTTCTTTCGCGGATCCCCGCTGGCTGTTCACCCTGTCCAATATGTGCCAGGAAATGGGTGCCAGGAGGACTTAGCCCATACTTTTCTGGGGATTGAGGTGAGGCTAATTAGCCTGTAGCTTCCTTCATCCTTCTTGAAGGTGGATATAATTCTTCTTTCCAGGCAGCAGGACCTCTCCCTGATGACCCTGCTCTTTTAAACATAGGAAAGTAGCTTCAGGCTTATATTGGCCACAGCCTTGAATACATCTGATCTGGTCCCATCGACTTGCATAGCATCCTATTCGCTTAGGTGATCCCTAACTCCATCCCCTGCAATTGTGGGAAACATTTGACTGCACCCGACTCTGTCACTAGTGTTCAAAGTTGTCTTGTGTATGAATATTCGGACTTCTCTGGTTTGAGACTGTGGTTGTAACAGCTGGATGCTGAGAGCCAACATACAGAGGAGCACTGGCTTGGGCCCAAAGAAGGTAAAGGGATATAAGAAGGCAGCAGGAGCCGGATATGTTCCTCAGTTTGGATCTACTTCATGTTTACCCAAGTGGTATGGCCAGGACCTGTGTTTCCTGCTTGGTTAGCATGTCTTCAGTTAGGGACTGGGTAGAGCCATACATGATGTAACTAGATTACATTCTTCTTTTGGAGAGGTTTTTTTCTGCTGCTGGGAAGCTGAGGGCAGAGATGGGGCTGGGTGCGACAGGCTTTCTCTCTCCTGCAGCCGTGCTTGCCCCATGCTGCATCACTATAGGAGTGGGACTTGGTGAGATCTGACTTGGTGTGAGCCTGAGGTGCTGTTTGCAGCCTGTCACCACTCTGCCTTCCTTCTGCTCAGCCCAAACTTCTTTTAAATGTCTTTTCCCCAAACATGTGTTATGCAGCATTCCAAAAATAGCTGCTTTATTTTTTTTGGTGGAGGAGATTGAGTTGCAGGTGGAGGTGGTGATGTTTGCATTGCATTTACTGTGTAAGCCCAGACTTACCCTGGTGGCGCAGTCTTCTTCCCCCACTCAGAAGCCAAGCAGTAACTGACATCTATGAAATACTGAAATCCCATGGTGTAACCCCAGCTGGCAATGAAGCCCCACACAGCCACTTGGTCACCCCTGGTGCAATGGGGGAGAGAATAGGAAGAGCAAAAGAGAAAACTCGTGGGTTGAGATAAAGGCAGTTTAACAGGTAAAGCTAAAGCCATGCACACAAAGCAAAACAAGCAATTCATTCACCGCTTCCCATGGCAGGCAGCTGTTCAGCCACGCCCAGGAAAGCTCCATCACACATAATGGTGACTTGGGAAGACAAACGCCATCACTCTGAAAGTATTCCTCCCTTTGTTGTTCTTCCCCAGCTTTATATGCTGAGCATCATGTCCTTTGGTTTGTTGGGGTCAGCTGTCCTGACTGTGTCCCCTCCCAGCTTCTTCTGCAACCCCAGCCACATGGGTGGGGTGGGGTGATGACCAGCAAGGGCCTTGACTCTGAGCAAGTGCTGGTCAGCAGTAAATGAAACATCCCTGTGTTATCAACACTGTTCCCAGCACAAATCCAAACCAGCTACTATGGAGAAAATTAATCCTACCCCATCCCAAACCAGCAAAAGCTGTGAAGTCTTTCTGAAACTATTCTTCATTTCCTGTTTTAAAGTAGAGACTAAAATCCAGCTGGTTGCAAATAGACAAGGAGGAGTTTTCTCAGCCTTCAGCTCAAAGGCTGGATTTTATTAGTGAGAGTAAAGGTGAGGAGCCTCTGGGGACTGGTGATGGATGCACTGGTGATGGATGCGACTTCATTCTGGGTCCCTGGCTAAAAGTCAGGATTGCAGAGTCTAGGCAGTATCAGTGCTAGCGGATATGTGGGTGATTTCTGTGGGGGCAGTCATGAGAAAGACCACTCTGTGTCACTGAAGACCTTGCTGAGTCCAGCCTGGGCAAGTGGAGGGGGTGGAATGAAACCTCCATACCCCTGTAGGGAGCAAGGTACCTGGAGAGATTGTTGCTTTGTGCAGCCAAGGCCAGTGTGGCACACGTGAGCATCCAGAAATGTAGGTAGGTGTCTTGCTGAGGAACAATTTCAGGTCCTGGTCCCTTGGCCAAGGACACCTCAGCTTTCCCTCTGCCTTGAAACGAGTTAGGAGCAGGACAGTGGTTTGTTGGGGATTTGTTTTGTTTTTCTTTTTAAATACTTCGTGATATCTGTGCCCATGGGTTTTCCTAAGTAGGGAAGCAACACGTGACAAGCTGCTGGTCCAGCTCCTGGTCTGATGATTCCTTACAGAAAGGCAGGACTAAAGCCTCTGATTAGGTGTGGGGGCATGTGTTACTGTGGTTTGGGAGTTTGCACTGTCTTCTTGTCCGTTTCTCAAGAAAGGTCTCTGTGGATTGAATGCATCACTCCTAACTTTCTGGGGAAGTGTTCAGGAGAGGAGACCACTGGCACACAAAACTTCTTGGCAGAGTGTTCCCCTCTACTCTCTGACATTGGGGGCTGGAGCAAGGGTGTGTCTCACTGGGTCTCCTCCTTCTCGTTTGTAGGCTGTACCAAGCTGTCAAGCTGCTCTTCTCCTTTGGGATTTTCTTCACGTATGCCGTGCAGTTCTACGTGCCTGCCGAGATCATCATCCCTCCCCTCGTTGCCCGGGTGTCAGAGCGTTGGGGCTGGGTCATCAACCTGCTTCTCAGGGTGGCTCTGGTCAGCGTGACCTGTGAGTAGAAAGCAGCTTGTCTGAGTTCCCCTATGGGGATGTGGCACCTCCTTTCTGCTGTGGGCTGGTGGTGCTGAGAGCCTTCTCCTGTCACCTTACTGCCTCTGGCTCTGCTGCTAAAGCCCTCACAGCAGAGAGTATTCTGCCAGCAGAAGCCAGTGGGCCAGGGTGGCCTCCAAGGAGCAGCAGCCTCCTCTGGGGCTCTTCTGTCCCCTCTACATGGAACCAGTCTTCTCAGTGGAGGAGTAGTAAACTTCCCCCATCATTTGGGGTGGCAGATCCTTGTGGAGCCTTAGGCCTGGGATCTCCCTGGTGGCACTTTTGGGGGCCATCAAGTCCCATAAAGGTTTGCATGAAACACTCGCAGCACCTGGTCTGGTCCCAGGGCAGCCCAGATTGGAGGTTGTTTTCCACAGGCAGCCAGGCTCCTTGTGGCTGCATGATGGAGGCACAGCTACAAAGGGTTTGGGGACCATGAGAGAATGGGTGTCCTTGTACGCAGACATTCAGTGCAGTGTGTAGCACAGCAGAAGACAACTGACAATGGTACACGACCCATAACCAAAACCCTGGTGTGCCCGTGGTCCCTTTCTCTTGACAGTGTTTGGTGCCTGCAGTGAGGCTCTGATGGAAAAGGCTGCCAGGCTTTGAGCCTGGTGGACCTTTGGGAAAGGTGTGGAGAAGATCAGGTGCTGGAGTATCTGATTTTGGCTGGTTTTGATTCCTGAAGGCTAAATGCTTGCTGTTGCAAGCACAGCTGAGATGCTTGACTGAGCTCCCTGGCATTATTTGCTGACAAGAGCTTTTCTCTATGGCTTGATGCTGCTGATGCACCAGAGTTGAGCATCAGGGAGCTGGCTTGAGTTTGGGTTTGAGAGGAGCATGGTGCTAACTCATGGGTGGTTGAGCTGGCCAAGAGCAGGGTGCTGCTGATTTCTGGGCTCTCAACAGCGATGGGCCAGAAGCGCTGCATTAACAGAGGTGGGCAAAGCCCTGTCTTCTGTTTGCTGAGTTCCTGAAGCATGTTCTGCCTTGACACCTGCAACTGGAGGGCTGAAATCCTGCTGTGCTGGACCATGTGCTCTGGTCACGCTGATGCTGTGCTCAAGTTCAGAGCCTGTGTATGGGATGGAAGCCTCTCCTGGAGGCCATTGGGGTGTGCCTGGTCAGCAAAGCAAAGGTTTGGAGTGATGGGATAGCTTTAGGCAGCAGCACTGTACCCCCCCTCACCGTCTAGGGGCAGGGAGGCAGTGGAAGGTGTTGGTGGAAGGATGTTGGTTCCTTTGTACCTCCTCCCCTTCCGTGTTAGAGATCACTGTGGCTGTTGGCAAGGATAAAAGCAATTGGGGGGGTTGCATGAATATTCATCAGATTATTTCGTGGCCGCAGAGCAAGCCCACATCATGGCTTTGGCTTCCAAAGAGAGGATGCAGTTTGGTGTATGGGTGTCTTTTAAGCTTAGACTTCAAAACCAGCACACTTAAAAACTCTTTGAATTCTACCTGCAGCAAGCATGACTGTTGCCCCTGGAGGCTGAAGACTGCAGCTGGTGCTTCAGTTGTGCTTGATTTAGAGGGGGGGTTAATAATTTTGTTTACTTTGAGTCCAAAGAACGATGTGGGGTGGGCTAAGGATGCTGTTGGTGGTTGGCTGCTCTGCTCTCCCCACCAGCTGCTGGCTCCTATGACTCTGTGCAGGGCTGAGCACTGGGATAAACTTCCTCCAGGTCAGATGAGCAGGGACCTTTGCTGCTGTTCCCCGTGGCAGAGGGGTGGCTTGTTTCTAGACTTATCCAGATGACAGCAGGGCTAGCCATGTGCAGGAGCATCTCCTGTTTGTGTCCTTGCCTGCTGTCAGTCTCCCAAGCCTTCTATCTCCTATGGTACCGTTGATGATCTTGGGCTCAGGGAGGCTCCAACAGCCTCTCTTGCTTGTAGCTGATTGCTAGGGAGTGAACAAATCACCCTGGTAAGGGGCTCTGAGATGTTGCTTCTTCACCAAGGCTGTAGCTTCCATGGTTCATGGTGTCTTCTGTTTCTAAGAAGAGCTTTCAAAGCAATAAACCTATTTATTTCTCTTGGTCACTTTGATTAAGCACTGAAGTCGTCTTTGCTTGCAGAGGATGCTCTTCTGTAATGCAAAGCTCTGGTGGTTTTCTCCTCAGGTTTTGTTTGACCAAAAAGAAGCATTGATGCTATTGGGCTGAGGTTGCCACGGCTGGGGAGCTTGCTTGGTGCATGAGCGTACCGAGGGGCACTGCTCCCAGTTGCAAAATGGGACCTTGATAATCCTTATTTAAGATGTGTTCCCCAAACACTGACACTGTGGTGCCCTGAGAGGAGCCCAAAGGTGGTGGTGGCTGTGGGATGACTGGGAGGAGAAGGCACCATTCCTCTGTCCTCCCCTGGCCCCAAGCTGGAGGAGAGAGAGCAGGAATATGCCGGAGTTTGCACCTCTAAGCACGAGGGGATTTTCCTTGGCTGCAGTTTTTACCTAACAAATGTTCTTCCCCAGGCTGTGCTGTCAGTGCTCCGCTGTTGGAGCAGCTCTAAACGCATGCAAACCACATGGAGTTATTCAGGGTGGGGAGGGATGACCTTTTCCTCCAATCTCCTGCTTTTATGGCGTTTCTGAGGCTTTATGGCTCTCCAGGTGTGGGGAGCAGGAGTGCTGGCTCTAATAAGGAGTCCAGGGATGCCAGCAGCCGCTCTTCTGCCAGCGGCATCTGTTTGCCGGGGCACCCATCCTGCTCAGCCCTGGAGCTTGCTGCGGTGGTGCCCAAGGCAACAAAAAGGGTTTGGTCTGCGTGCTGCACTTCGTTAACTCAATGCAGTGGCTTAATTGCTTGTGGGGGAAGAGCTGATGGAAAGACATGCACATCTTCAAAGCTGTGGTGTCAGATAAAAGACCAGAGGCTTGATTCCAGCAGGTCTCTGCAGTGGGTTTTCGCTTGCTTTGACTTGGGGAGGAGGGTCTCTGCTGGCTGGGACTGGCAGTACTAATGTCATGTCTACTCCTCCTTCAGGCGTGCTGGCCATCCTCATCCCACGGCTGGACCTCGTCATCTCGCTGGTGGGCTCCATCAGTAGCAGCGCCCTGGCTCTCATCTTCCCCCCGCTGCTGGAGATTGCCACCTACTATGCAGAAGGCATGCACCCCCTCATCATCGCCAAGGACATCATCATCAGCGTCTTTGGCTTTGTGGGCTTTGTGGTGGGGACCTATGAGGCACTGGTGGAGCTGATAGCACCTGCTGCCAGCGTGGTGAACAGCACCATTGTTGTGGTGCAGTGATGGTCCCCCAGCCCCACTGGTCCCTCTGGATTCCGTGCGGGGGGCAAATGGGCATGGTCTTTCCTCTCCTCTTGGGAAAGGTGGTGGGTTTGGCCTGTGAGAGGACAGGGTTGCCCACCATCTGCAGCAGGGTCCCGTGCTGGGCTCTGGCTGGGGAGGTGGGATGCGGGCTGGGGCAGTGCCTTCCCTGGGGGCTTTTTGGGCAGGTGATACAGCAAAACAGCCCCCTCGGCACCTTTGTAAATAGTCAGTTTGAGAGGGGAGAAATCCTGGGGGATGTAGACTTTGATTTTATCTTATTTTTTTAAATCCCAACCTTTCCATAACTCCCCTGTCCCTTCAGTCAGGGTGGGGAAAACAGGGACTGCTCTTTTTTGTGCCAGTTTTTTTTTTTTTTTTTCCATATCAGCACTTTATTTTTACAGCAACAGAGAAACCTCAGCTCAGGTTGAAGAGTGTGTAGCTGCATCCTCACCCCAGCCTTGTGGGGAGGATGGGCAGACCCTGAGGTGTGGAGCATCCTGGGGCCCCCAGCTCCCCAGTGATGGGATCCCCAGATGTGGGCATTGGCTCCTGCTGTGTTGAGCTCCGTTTCCAGCTGCCTCAGGGGCTGAGCAGGGCCTGGAGTTGGGCACTGGGCACACCACCTCCCTGGCCTGGGAGGGTTTGCTGAACCCTGGCCCATGCTTTCAGTCATGACACTTTTTTCGTATCTAGCACACAGACCTAACATGTCGGTTGGAAGAGCATTAGAGAACAGAGGCATGTGGAGAGCAAATGAACTCTGACTTAACGAGGGTCTGAGCCCATCACCTTTGTCTGGGAGTCCTTTCTGTGCACAGGAGAGGGTGTCCCCAAGGGTCACTGTGTGTTCCCTGCATGCCACAAAAAGACATCACCTTGTTTACAGTGCCCGAGCTGGCCCCAGCACACTCTGGTGCCATCTGCAGGCTAATACTAAATGTCAAATCACACTGAAAAGCTCAAATTTTTTTTTTTTCCTTTTCTCTCCTGGTCCCACTCCCTCTGCATCTTCTGCCTCCACCCCAGCTCCTGTCCCCTGGTAAGATGCAGCTCTCTGGTATTTCTCCCTGTTGCTTCTTGTGTTATGGCTGGTGCATGACTAGGGGGGATGATCCCTGCTATGCCGCAGCTTTCCTTCTTCTCAGTAAGGCCAGCTTCCTCCCTAGACAGTTTCCTTGCCTTTTTCCTGGATTTCTTTTTTCTTTTTTTTTTTTTATTTTAAGACGAGAGCAAATGCATCCTCCATGGGATGACTTTTCCTAACGGTGTAAAAAGATTTGGTCTGAGCCACCCTTCTGCGACCCCTTGTCTGGGTCAAACTCCAACGTGCTAATGCAGCATCTCCCAAACATCAGCAGCACAGTGGCTTCCTTTGGAGAGCCTTTATCCCTGTGTCTTACCACAGCCGTCTCTCCCTGTCCCACCATAGAGTGGGCAAAGGCTGCTGGCAGTGGTGGGAAAGGAGGGTGGATATAGGAATATAGTAAAGGAGAGCACTGGTTGGCTGCATTCCCATCTTTAATGGAGGATGAGTGAGGCTTGGGGTTATTTTCGGTGTTTGACCCACTCCTGGGAGCAGAAGACTGTGTGGAGTGGTGTCCCTGCAGCCTGTCTTCTTGATGTGTGGTGTTCTGGTATTTTGCACCGTGTCCCCTTTGCTGGCTCTGCTTTGGGTGCCCTGTGCCAGTATGTTGACCCACAGCCAGGTGCAGGTTAGGTCTGTGCCATGTCATTGCTCCTTTCCAGCCCCTCACCTGCTCACTGCATCTCTTGGGGCTCACCTCATCTTCTCCAAGTCTGTGCTAATGAAGGTTTTGGCATGCTCCAACATCGCTTGGTCACGAGCAGAGCAAAGCTTTAAGTTAAATCCTCTTTCTGGAGGACACTGTGGGGATAGAGAGTAGACACCCAGGTCTGGGAGGGGGCTACAGGGCATGCCATGGATGGGAAAAGTGCAATATTCATGTCCATCGTATGCTGACCCTGACATGGCCCTTGGGGTTGGACTTGAGTGCAGAAATGTAACCCATGGCAGAGGAGGGCATGCTGTGAGTAGCAGGGGACATCTGATGTTTGCCCCCAGCTCTGTCAGTGCTCCATGAGAAGGCTGACCGTGTTTTGGGGAACAGCTGTGTGCTGGGTTGTGTCCCCAGCCCAGCACTGAGCATCGGTGGGTTTGCTGGTGGGGCTACTTGCATCCAAACTCACTTTGCAGTCAGTGGTGAAGACCTCATGTCTAAGGAGACTGGGATGTCACAGCAGCATTAAACGGTTTTTGCAGTTCATCACTTTTATCAGGGTGACCAGGAGTGTCTGGAGATTGGGCTAGGCGTGCTCGTGGGGCACGTGGCCTGAGGAGCTCTGCTGAGCCAGGAGGACCTTACATAGGACCTCATGGACCCGAGAGCTTGACACTTGTGTGTCGTAGGCTGCTCTGTAACCGAGGAAATTGTCTGTGTAAATATAGAAATGATTAATGTACGTGTCTCGTGCCTGTGGATATCGTCGGTGTACAGTGTGTGTAGCTGCCCAGTGGGAGAGCTGGTGCTGCACCTCAATCATGTATCTTACTTCAATCAATAAACACAATGTATTTTTTACGTGAAAAAGCTCTGGGGTGTGAGATGAGGGTTTCTCTTCCATGAGGCAGGTGTAAATCTACCTCGGTAGGGCCTGGACCAGGCATGGAGCAAGTCTGGGTTCTCCAAGGGGGACTGCTGTGCTGGGTGGGCCAGTGGTGTGGCGTGAATGTGCTACAATGTTTGTGGCTCGTCTCTTTTTGTTTTCCTTTTCTTTTTCTTTCTTTTTGCAAATACCACCCAAGTACAATGCTTGGGGAGGAGGGAGCAGCCATGGGAGAGCAGCAGACCTGGAGCCCAGCAGGCAGCCAGGGGCAGGCCTTGTGCTTCCCCACCACTGCAGCAGTACGCAAGGCTTCCCCTTCTGCTGAGCATTTCAAATAAAAGTGCTTTCACCCTTGCTGCTTTCAAAATTACTATTTTTCTTCTGAATGCGTTTGTGCAAGCAGGTTGTGGACAGAGCCTTTATGGCCTCACTGGACTTGACTCTTCTCTCTGCCCCACCAGAGCTGTGCCTTGGCTTCTTGGCTGTGGCCTGGGACCTAGCAGCCTGGTCTATGATGAAAAGAGAGGCTGCAGCTAAAAAAGGAGCCTGGCATGCGCCAATGGCAGCAGCACGGTGGATGCTGAGCTGCTGCGGATCCGCCTAAGAGGGATCAAAGGAGCAAAACGCAGCCCACGCTTGGAGCCAGCCAGGTGCCATGCCAGCATGGCTGCAGCGTGGCTCAGGCTCATGTTGCTGAATAATTAATACCACTGTAGTGTATCACTAGTGGGGCTGTCTGGGGAATCAGTGCTAAAAAGAGTTGAGCTCTTGAAGCTGTGGCAGAAATGTCTCTTTTTTTTGTATGCAGACTGATGGGGAGTGTGGTCCTGGAGGGGGTTCTGAAGCCCCTTGAACCCCAGGGTGGCTTTATCAGAGGCTTCTGGTCCTTGGGGTATTTCTGATGGTGGAGAGTCACCACAGCTGGATTCACAGCCATCCTTTTTTCCAAGGGTTGAGTGCTGCAGGGCTGCACCATGAAATAGTTTTGCTGAGAGTGCCCCTTCCCAGGTGTCACGTAGCGAAGCATCATCTCCATTGCCCTTGCCCTCTCCTGTGCTGAAGCTGCCAGGCAAGGCGACCCCAGGAAGTTAAAAAGTCTAAAGGAAAATGTAGTCACTATTATTTGTGCTGCTTCTGACACTGGGAAGGATAATTATGGGAAAAAGCGGTGCATGTTGCTAAGAAATCGTGGCACTCCTGGAGCAAGGGTGGGAAGCTGGCAGGGTGACAGTCTGGCCAGCCCTTGGGACCCCTGCCCAGGGTCTGAGCCAGCAGCAGTGGTGGGTCCTCACTGGGATACTACTTGTGCCAGGGCTCCTGCCATTCTGCTCTGCCAGTTTGAGCTAAGGCACAAACTGGGGCTTATGAGCACAAAACGGGCAGTGCAGCTGAACCCCGTCTTTTCCTTTGGCCATAAGGAAATGCTGTTCCCCAGGCAAACTCAGAGTTGGCAACTTACGTTTCACAACATCCCATCAGCACACAGGAGAATGAACCAGCTGTAGGGACCCATCTGCATTTGGAGTTTGACTGAGAATAGCCACAGGGAACTGCAAAACTCCCATCCCAGCAGACGAAAGACAAGCTGGGGACCTGCACAAGTGCAACCAAGTGCTACCTCCCCTGGCTTTACTGTGGGATGAACCCCAGCTGTGGTGGGGTCAGAGGGCTGGAGTGGGAGGTCTGGGTGAGCCAGGTGATGCTCGTCCTGCAGCCGTTACTTCAGGCGGGAGGAAGGTTATACTGCTCTTCTCCACCCAGCCTCTCTGTGTGATGAACCCCCTTGAGCCAGCAGGTAGGACGTTGGGGTATTCCTGGGATCTTCTGGGGAGCGGGGTGAGTCCTTGGCTTGAGGCATGGAGCTGGTGGCAGGATTTGTAGCCCGAGCTACTGGGACGTTGTAAATGTTGCGTCGTTGGACTGGGGGTTTGGAGCAGTGTGCTGTACTGGTGGGTTTCCTTTCTCCTGCCGCTCCTGCACCGGTCCTGAGCCCAGCAGAGATGTCACTGTGCTCTGTCTACAACATGCCTTAGGGTTGTAGGGTAATTAAGGCTGGCAGGAACCTTGGGAGGTCTTGCCTCCGACATTCTCCAGCCTGAAGCACCGCTTGGAATTACAAAAAGAAAGTTCTTACTCTGTACCTCCCCTAGGGTGTTTCCTGTGTTTCTCCACGCAACCCACTGATGTCTGAGCTTAGAAATGCTGTGCCCAAGTTAATGTGCAGGGATTGTGCTCTTTTATGATGAAGGTGTTGAGAGGGGTTTATGAAGTAAAACCAAACAGCTAAAATATCAGTCCTCCTGTAGGCAGAATGCTTTGGGTTGAAAGGGACTATTAAAGGTCATTTCATCCAACCCCTCTGCAGTGAGCAGGGACATATTTAACTACAGTTAAAGTTAACTAAGGATCCACTTTGAAGATGTGGGTTGCAGAGCAGGGTGCTGCTGGGGTCCTGCCTTTCCCCTGAGCAGGCAGATCTCTGGGCAGGGGATGGTCTCCCCTCATCAGTCACTGTCAGGGCTCACTTGGCCTGTGCAGCACTTTGCCCTTGCAGATGTTGGCCCTTGGAGGCCCTGCTCTCTCTGTTCTCCATTTGCTGCCTCCACGGTGATAGCTAATGACATCACTGACACTCAAAGTATTGTGAGCTTTAGTGATGTGATAAGCTGTTGCTGGGGAAAACTCTTGAGATTGATCATGCTCTCCAGTTGACTGTGAGTCCTTCCAGAGGAGGCTGCTCAGTGCATGTGGGTGAGTGATGAGCCTGGGGGTTTTGGTGAAAAAAAAAAAAAATTGTCTAAGTGCAGGAGAGCTTTGAGAGGTAAAACAGGCAGCACTCTGGGGGCCTGGGAGGGGCTGGTGGGTGCTGGAAGAGTGGCCCTGATACCCAAGGGATGCTGTGTGATTTGAGGACTTCTCTGCAGATATGGCTGTGTTTGATGTTTTCCAGGTTGACCAGGTGATAGTCATCTTCTTAAGGGCCGTGGTTTTACTTTCAGAAATGAGATTAATTTCTGTTTTGCTAAGTATGTTTGCTTGGGGATGGCAGTCAAGGCAGGGCTTGGATTTGCATCTTTTCAACCCCTTTGCTCCTGAGCTAACAGACACAGGAGGCCTGTGCCTTCCCAAAGTGTGGCAGTGTGCCATGGGTCTGCCTCCTTCCTCTGGCCCTTATACAATCCTCAAAGATGTGTCTTGGTATCTCTCTGAAGGCTCAAGAGGCTGGAGGTGCTGGTGTGCAAAATAAGCTGCTGTTCCCTGGGCTGCCCGTGGCTGGAGCTAGGTGGGGATTTCCTATTTACATGGGAATCTCTGAGTTATTAAAAATCATAGTAGTAAAAAAATCCAAACTCTTTTAATACTTTCCAAAAATCAACAACAAAAAAGTTACATCAAACAGCCAGCCAAAGAAAACCTCTCACAAAGAAATTATACATTTCCAAGCACAGGACATACAAGCAAACCCATGCTCAGCAGCCTTGGCGGCCCATCTCTGGTAGGAGATGTCCCTCAGTGCTGGCCAGTCTTTCTAGGATACACTTGGGAGCCCCAGCTGGGTGGCAGGACCGTGAACTGCTGCGTCCAGCAGCAGGACCATAAACTGCTGTGTCCAGCAACAGGACCACAACAGCTGTGGGGATGTGTCTGTGCTCGCATCATTGGGGCAGGGTCTCCCTTACTTCCATGAGTGCAGCCTGAATGGGCAGGGGTCTTGCTTCGCTGTTATCTGCCCTGGTTTGAGTCTGTGGGTGGCTCCTAGTGTGATGAAGCTTGTTGCTTGTTTTTTCTACAGAAATGGACTTTAAATTTTTTTTTCTTGGACTTCTGTTGGGCAAGTGAGGGACGTGCTGATGGGACCAGCTGCATTGACTCATGTCTCTCCCTGTGTCAGGGAGTAGGTGTGGAAGAGGGTTTGCACCAGTTGATCCATTCCACCAGGCAAACTGTTGGCTTGATGCAAGCACTTGGAGCCAGGGCTGGGGCAGAGAGCCTCTGCTATCCCACCTGGGGCACTTCCAGGCTATGTGTCACTAGTCCTTTCACACCTTCTCCAACATGACTGCCGCCCTGCCTGCAGTGCTTGCCCTCCTCCTCTTCATCCCTGTGGCCAGGCAGCCTGGGTTGGGAGGAGGTGGTATGCTGCGGTCCTGCACTGTGTTGGAGGAGGTCCCCTTGGCAAGGAGGCAGGTTAGTCACTGGCATCCCAGGAGCATTGTCTGTGTCCTGGCAGTGGCTGGAGCGTTTCCCCTCTGTTTGCAGCAGGAGCACCATGGAGGGCAGTAGGGGGGAAAGATCCAGCCAAATTACAACCCAGCCATGCAGGGGGAGATGCTGCAAGCTGGGGGCTGGGGAGTGGGGGAGAGGGGGGCACATACGCTTCCCTTCAGTGCCATGTGCCAGCCCCCTGCAGTGTTCCACGTGGAGATGTGCTTGTCTTCTCATCTTGAGAATGTACCCCCCATTAAAACATCACCTCCTCGCAGCTCCCATAGTCACTTTCCACCATGTCAGAGCCCTCATAGTTGGGGGGTGGCAGGGGCTGGGCTCGGATGCTGGGCTGGTGGCCCTCCTCACAGTCCGCGTAGGAGGGCTGGGCCACACTCAGGCGCATGCTCACCCGCTTATAGCCGGGGTCAGCCTGGTATGGGACACCCTCACCCTGCACCAGCTGGGCTGGGTAGTAGCTGATGGCAGTATATTCATTCTGGCACTGGGAAGCTCCCATGTCCCGTGGCAAGAAATCCTCCAGGTTTTGGTTGCTGTAGCGGGGTGGGATGGGGGCCCTCTTGTTGCTCTGGTCCAGCGGGAAGGGAAAGCCCCCATAAAGAGCAACTGGCTCCACATCTGTTGGTGGAGGGGGTGGCGGGGGCAGAGGAGGGTGGGAGGAGGATGCAGGGGGACCTTGAATGATCTCATAGTGGGAATATTCCTGGACGTCTGATGACAGGTACCGAGGAGGCCAGTAGGTTGTTTCTGCTGGGTAGACTGGAATAAAACAGAGTTGTGTTAGCTGCAGTTGAAGATGTTGTTTTTCCTCTTTTGCCCTCCCACTAA
Organism: Coracias cyanogaster; assembly: GCA_033124195.1. Taxonomy (NCBI): domain Eukaryota; kingdom Metazoa; phylum Chordata; class Aves; order Coraciiformes; family Coraciidae; genus Coracias; species Coracias cyanogaster. The sequence continues at coordinate 28,934 of JAVSBS010006208.1, forward strand.
TTCCTTCTGTAGACTCTGAGCCTGCAGGAGATGTGGCAGACCAGGGAAGAGAGGAGATATGAGGACAGGGGAGTTGTGGTTGTGGCTTTGGGACTTAAGGGGATCTGACCTGAGGCAGTGTTCACACCAGCCTTCAGGCACCCGCTACTCTAGCACCGGAAAGACACACTTTATCATGCCATTCAGATGCAAGAAGCTTGCACGATGAAGGGATGGGGGCAGAGCAAGTGAACCATTGGATCTCTCCCTTTCCCTGTAGTTACTTTTGTGAACTCTGTTCTAACCGTGTACTTTGGTGACGAAGTCCTGCATGGAGAGAATGCAGTTAACTCACTGTCTGGAGCCATGCAAGGTGCTTCCCTGAGGGTGTGATCCTCTGCACTGATGCAAATGCCTCCATTAAAACTCAGTGGCTTTTAGGATTTAATTTTTTCACCTTAGCTTCATTATTCTTTTCTATAGGGTCTTTTTACCCAGGTTGTGTGGGAAACCAGGCTATGCGTTAATGGTTTCCCTGCTGATTATGTACAAGACTGAGCAAGTTAAAGCTGAAAACTGGGATGTACTGGTGAGCAGGGAGGAAAGAGTCAATAAAGGATCTTATAGCGGGGCTTGGAGAGCATTTGCCCATGCTTTGCTTGGCTTTAACCAACGCTGTTGGTCTCTTGTGTTTGCAATCCTTAGATCCACTTGGCAAGGGGAAGAGGTCTGTGTAAGAGCAAGATAAATCTGTGGCTACTGACCCATCTCCTCCCTGGCCCAGGTGCACTTGATGAAGGACTCATTGTCAGAGTTGGAGGGGGGTGCAGCGGGGGGCAGGTTAGGTGCCACACTGCACACGATGGTGCCCCGGTGCTTTGGGGTGTTGGCTGAATTGAAGGTGACAAATTCAGGGGTGCTGGTGGGTTTGCGCTGCTCAGGTGTGGCCCGGTCCAGGTTGTTGTGTGCTGCATCACTGAGGATGTTGAGCTCAATGGGTGGCACAGCTTGAGTGCCCACACCCACGCTCTTGGAGAACTCGCTCTTGGAGAGCAGGTCGGGGTCCTCCCGGGCCACAGGCTTATGTGCCTTGGCCCGGTGGCAGTAGCGTTTGCGGATGAGCACAAAGGCCACAGCCAGGATGGCCACCCCCAGCACGCCGGCTACAATCTCCGCGATCTCCTCGGGGCCCACTGCCCACTGCGTGGGCACAATGGCCGGGGTGATGATGGGCTGCGTGCAGTAGTGCCCCTGGTAATCTGATGGGCAGATGCAGCGGATGGAGCCTTCGTTGCTCACGCAGCGCCCGTCATTTCTGCATGGGTTTTCTTGGCACTCCTCAGCCAGCTTCTCGCACCTGTGGGGAGGAAAGGAGGGAGACAACCACCATCAGCCCAGGCATGCAGCTAAAACTGTATTATCCTATTCAGCGCTGTGACTTACACCAGCCAAGGATGCTCCCTCTGGGTCCTCTCTCCCTCCCTTGCTGGACTTGTGCTACCTGCCTCTCCTGGCAGAGGACTGTGATCTTTGAGTATAAAATGACACTTTTCAGGAGAGCATGTTTACAGAAAGGTTCTATTTTTCATATGCAACAAATTAAAATGGGAAGCTTCCTACCTCAGAGGATTATTTGGACTTTCTAGGGCTAACACTGCATAGAGGGATGATCCTGGGAGCCCAGGGTCACTCTGAGATGTGTTATTCTCTTAGGAAGTCTCGTATGTCCTACAGGATCTGTGGATGTTTTCAGGTTGCAGCAAACATTTGAAGAGAAGTGGTGAATGGGCATCCTTGTTGACAAGGCTTTTTTGACTCGTTATGGAGCAACTGCAGAACTAAATGTTCCTCAACAGTACAGGGACCTTTCTTTCCAATAGTAATGATCTCCCTGTGCTAGGGGGAATATACAAAGCTTTGTTAGTTTTCCTTCCTTATTTTCTTATTACTGAACAAACTCTGAGGTTTGGACGCCTCTTGTTTCCTAGTCAGTGTCATAGGATGTGTGCAACATGTACCCACAGGCTCTGGCTGGACCATGGGTGATTTTGAATATTGCACTGCCACCTAATGCTCAGCCACAGACTTTTATTCCAGTAGTTACACAAGTAATTTCTGCCTTAGCTGGGATAAGCTTTGAATCAATACAAAATGGCTGAGGCAGAAGGATGAACTGGAGGGGATGCTGTTGGAGCCTGTGCTGGGCTTTGAACTGGATGCATTGTGACTGTGACCTGGAACAGAAATTCCTCTTGGATGAGCCCTGCAGTGCTGGTCCTGGGCAGAAACAGCCCCTTTAGCACCCAGGCTGGGTGTCCTAGCTACTGAAGGAGGAGGGGGCATCTTGCTACTGTGCTAGCCAGGAACCCCCCAGCCTTGGGGCATCTTCTTGCCAGCCAGGCCAGTGCTGCCAAGGTGTCCCCACCACAGCCAAGCTCAGCTCACACCATGGGCAGGAGCGGTATGTGGGGAGAGACTATCCCCTGGCAAGGAGAGACTTCAAACCTGCACCAGGCACAGCATCTGCAGGCATTCAAAGCATCTGGGAGGGAAGGAGGTTTTTCTTTTTTCCCCTCCTGCTCAGAGGAGATGGGCACAGAGGGGCAATGACCACGTGGCGGCAGAGCTATTTATGTCCTGATCTGCTCAGCTCTGCCTTCGGACACTTCCCTGCTGTAATGCTTAGGGACAGGTAATTTGCAATTAATCCCAGAGTGTCTGGATCTGGTGGGCTCTAGAAATGAGCAATGCTAGTTGGCTTGTTTTTAGCCCACCATGTTGGATCACCCGTCCCAAAGCATTCCTGGACCTTACCTTTCACCCAGGTACCAGTCAGGGCAGTGGCAGGAGTAGCCAGTGGCAGAGAGGGTGCAGGTTCCCCCGTGCAAGCAGGGCTTGTACTCGCAGGGACTGTCTCCCAGCTCACAGTGCTCACCAGAAAACAGCCCAGGGCAGATGCAGGTGTAACCTGGAGAAGGTGACAGCATGTCATACAGAGACCGTATCCATATGGAAGAATTAACAAGAGCAGGGAGGATCAGTGCTGGAGCTGATGGGACCAGCAGAGGGCTCAATCTGGCCACCTAAACATGGGTACTTGCTGCTGCAGCAGGTGCTGTGGGACACCCAAGCCATCTGTGGAGGTCTGATGGGTATGTTACAGGACCTGGAGCAGTTGCTGGAGGCTGGGTGGTCATTCTGGGCAATACAGTGGCACTAGAGAGATACTTAGGCAACATGTTAAGCCTGTCTTCTCCTGGCACAGACCCTCTCCTGCCAGGAGTGCATTGAGAGCACAGCTTTATCACATGGAGAAGCTGGGGGACTAATTCAGGTTCAGGGAAGAAGAGCCTACCTGGCCGATTCAGTTTCTGACTCTGCTAAATGCAAACCTCTGTAACCTATTGTTCTCTGAAGTCTTTGGACCTGCGAGTTCTCGAGGCATGAAATGCCTGTCTCAACAGGTCGGGTTTCTCTTGCCTACAGGAGGTGTCTGCTCGCAGCCAGTGAGGAACCCGCCATAGCCAGGGACTCAGAGGGGGCTGCTGCTGTTTGTGTTTTTGGCTGCTGTTTAGCGTAGCCCTAAGCATGGGAATGTCCCTGGCTGTGCTGAGCTCCTGCTAGTCACTCAACTGGTGGTGCCGTGAGGGAAGTTCAGAGGCTCCATCTTGCAACACACTTGAAAAGTCTTTGTGACTCGTCCACAAGCTAAATATCCCTACTTTAGAGCCCAGGGTGAACAAATGTAGACCTGTTTCTACATGCGTGTTAGTGGTTGTACAACAAGGACACGCTGACGCTCGTGCAGCAGGTGCTGGACATTGCCTATAGGGCTGTGTCTGCCCAAACCCATGTTTCTGGATGCGGGGGTTCACATGTGTTTGCACCTGTGGTCCTGAGTGCTGTGGCTGATGTGGTGGCTAGTCTGGCTTTGACCCTTTCCGCACAGATGCGTTTTCATGCGGCCACGTGGCTTACCCAGGCTGGTTTGCACAGACATGTCTTTGCCTGTACATATATAATCCCACGCCTGAGATGCCTGGGCAGAGCTTTGCATGAACTCGTGCTGCATGCCCATGGTCTCCAGGACTGAGTTTACAACGCTTCGGGAAGCCAAGCTCCCAGGATAATCTCACAAACTAAATGTCCCTTGAGCAACCCCTTCCCTGCAGCAGTGTCCTGGCTGTTTCTGCCTGGGGCCATGTCTCACAGGCCCTTTCCTGGACAGCTGGGCCATTTGCAGAATTTGTCCACCTTGGAAGGAAACTGGGATGGGCATAGGATGATTATTAGTGAGGGAATTATTTTCCTCCTCCCCCTCCTATTGTATGCTCTTTGCAAAGCAAGCAGGTGATGCCTTGACTTTAGAGCAGAGGTGGATTTTCACTTTGTGTGCTTTGAGCCCCTTCCAGCCCAGGCAGAGGCATTTTCTGTGTGGAGGGTTTCAAGGGTAAGAATGAGGTGCGAGTGCCAGCCTGACTAACAGTTTGGGACAGAGGCTCCTAGTGTCAAACAAGTTCACCTGAAGCAGGCAGCTGCTGAGTTGACAGGGCTGGGAATCTTGTTCCCAGAGGCTGCAGGCAGGGCAGGAGGAGGTGTGTGCCCTCATCTGTCCTTGCTTGCTGGGCAGGGTGTGGGCTTTGGCAATGGCCCCAAAGAATACAGAGGTGCAGGAGGAGCTTCTGCCCCATGCAGCAGCCTGGAAAGTACCCCTCTGTCCTAAGGAAGGGCCAAAGCACAGGTAGTATCTATCTTGATAGATGAGATGTAACAGTGCTGTACTGGAAGCTAGGACATGGGTGTAGGGCAGTGACACAAGGGTTGACATCACAGGGAGCAGTTCCCCCCTTTGAGGGCACTGCACACTAGACCTGTCCCTGTGATACAGCTGACTGCTGGGAGACCCTCTGATGGGAGGAACAGGGCAGTGGTGAGACTGTCTTGGGCAGAGCCTGGCATCAAACCTCTGTTGAGCATCTGCACCCCATGTTAGCCTGAGACTCTTGGATTTGAGCTTACAGTTTTCTGTATCCCTTCCCATAGCCCTGGGGAGTCACTGACTGCAGTGGGAATAGATAAAGATTTTGGCTTGTTTCTGCCCAGATACTATCAATGCCTGATCCCATCTTGCCTGATTACAGCCTTGCTAATGGCTCCTTAAGCAAAGAGGATGCAGAGGGGTGGGTGGAATCTCTATTTGCATTTGAGTTTTTGGCAACACTTTGCTCTCCTAGGTTGTGCACACTCCTTAGAAATACCCTCTTGCCCTCTGGGCCATGGTCCGCTGGTGAGAGCCAGGATGATGCTCTCGTACCCCCCCAGCTGCTCCTGCACTGGGTCAGCTCTCACTTGAGGTGCACTGGGACAGGGGACTTCTGAGTCTCCTCTGGAGTAGCCCCTTGCATAGGGATGAATGAAGAGGTTGCATCTTTCCTTCCTCTCACTGCTTCTTGCTCTCTATTGTTTTGTGTGGGAAGTTCACATACCTCCTCCATGAGTTTCGGAGCACATCCCATTGTTGAGGCATGGGTTGCTGTTGCAGGCGCCGGTGGGGGAACAGCACTGCTTTATCCCCACCTCCTCCATGACTTCCTTTGATTGCCCTTTCCCAGGCAGGAGAACCACTTCTCTGCCGTTGATTGCAACCACATCCAGGCAGCCTCTGAATCCCCATGTGACTCTCTGGGACTGGAGTGGCTGCCAGAGACCCCCAAAAATCAGGTCTCGTCTGCCCCGGGAGATACTGCAGGTCCCTGGCAGGTGGAGAGAGGTGTTTCCCAGGCCATCAATGAGCAGGCGGACAGATGTATTCTTCACCTCCAGGAAGACTGAGTGCCACTCACCATCACTCACAAAACGTGAGGAGGAGAGGTTCCTGCTGTAGTTCCCCCAGCAGCTGTACCCAAGTTGAGGCACTCCATTAACCATCTGCAAAACACGTCCCAGAAGTCAGGTTAGCTGTGATACAGGTGGTGCTGTTCATGGAGGCTTTCAATGCCTCTCCTCCTGCTTTGTAACCCTCTCTCCCTGCCTAAGCAATGAGAGTCAAGATGAATCCAAGCCTTCAGACTCCAGGAATTACCAGCTAGGCAAATGCAGTCCCTTTCACCCATATTAAGCTACTCATGGATTAAAGCCTGTTTAAGTGACTGCAGTGTCCTTTAGTTGGCAAAACACTTTCATGTCTGCAGCACAATTTCACCTGTGGTCCTTCCCTGCAACCTTTGACCAGTGTCCAGGGAGGGAAGCTCATCTTTCCATGTAACAGGGTGCAGAGTCATATGACCACACTCCTGCAGCTGCTTGTCCCTTCTGCCCCCTTTCTGAGCCTAATCAGAGCCCTTGTATTCAGACTATCCATATCCCCATCGTCAGTCACAGATGGACTCTTGTTTTGGGCCACATGGCCTTATTCTTTTCTCACTGTCTCATTGGTGGTGAGGAAGGTGCTGGAGCAGTTGCCCCTTTGGCACAGGTGAGGGTGCAGACAGGACCTTGTTGAGGAGGAGCACTGGGAGCTTTCTCTGGAGGAGGAAAGGAAGAGTTGTGAGACAGAGAAAGGAATCACTGTTGCACCCAGCTTCTAACCAGCGTGCTGGAAAGCCAGGCCAAAGCTGCTGATAGGTGTTGCAATCCAATCCCTGATCTCTAGCAGATGACAGGGAGACAAGATATTGAGATGCTAAAAGTGAATGACGCCAGTGTCTTCTGAATTAAATTGGGATGTCAGAAATTCCTATATGTGGCCCAAGATTCATCTTTAAAACTCATATGGAGGAATGAGAAAGAAAAGGTTAGCTATGTTGTTTCTGGGTGAAGTCAGGGGTAAACCTCTCCTTCACCTTCTTCTCCCCAGTGCTTTGTTGATAAAACCTCTCTCTCATAGATGCCAAGAGCCTATGGAAAAGGAGAAAAGAGGTGGAATGAAACATTCATGGAAAACCGATAGGCTTGCTACAGAACACCAAGCAATTCATCCCAGGCAACAAAGATTTCCATGAAGGGCATTAGAGACAGCAGGGAGTGGTGATGTGTGGAAGAGGCTAGAAGAATAGGAATCCCTGTGGGCTACACCGAACTCTAGATGAACCTACATATGATATGGTGAAGCTGCTCTGGAGGGGTCAAAAGCAGAGCGGTACAACTGTTAACTCTTTGAGAAGCCCACAGTATAAATAAATCTCAGTCGGAGGACATAGCAACTACTGAAGGAAGGAAGAACTGAATGCAGCTGGCACACGCCATGGAAGGGCTTCAGGGCAACGTGTGCAAACCTCTTTGCACAACTGGCAAGCACACCAGAGAACTTGTGATTTTACTTTATCTGGAGGAACATGATTTCACTTCAGATGGGTCTGTAGATTGGCCTTATCAATTTCTGGGGCTGGGAGACAGCTGAGAACTTGATTCCCTGGAGCAATAACTAACAGCCTGCCAAGTCTTTCCCGGCTTGCCTGGTTTGCCATCCTGTTTCTGAACATCAGGAGAGCTCAGTGATTGGAAGGGTGATGATATGCATGCCCTTGATATGCATTCTCTTCACCAAATCTACAAACCATCAGTTATGGTTCTTTCAGAGCTTTGGTCCATACCTAGAGTACTGCTGTCTAGAAAGCTTGTGGAGACATCCAGGTACAGGACATCATGGGCACACTGAACTCCACCAATAATGAATCTTTTCTCCCTTGAGTTTGTGTGTTATGCCTGGCTCAGTAGAGCTTCCTGCCATCTCATCTTTTCTGAGCACCGTCTGAGGGGCTGGCTTCCTTATGCTGAACTAATTTGTTACTCTCCTAGAGATGGGGCAGAAAACTAGAGACCCGTCTTGAGAAGCTAGATCCTTCTCATCAGCCCTTTACAATGCAGCTTAAAGTCATTCTCCAAGATGGGTACAGGACATACAGATGATGTTTAAGGAATGATGGCTGTGACAGCAGAAACTTGCAATATGTACTTTGGGCAAGTCCCTGGGTATTGGCTGCTATGCAGCTCTCTGTCTGTGTTGGTCTTTCATAACAGTGGAGAGAAAATTATTTCGAAAGAGGAAGATGGGGTTGTGAAACCGCAAGAAGGGACGAGGGAGTTTAGGGACAGGATGAACACTTCCAGGTAGGTTACAGCGTGCAGATCTCCATGTGATTAGTCTCAGGGACAGATCTCTGTAAGCTGGTAAGTATGTCCTGTGATCTTGGTCTGCAATTAGTCAAAGCTTAATTGATGAGGAATATACAAACCCCCTATTCGTTAGTCATCTGCTGCTTTCCTTCTGTTGCCAAAGTGGAAAAGAGGAGAGTATCTTTGAATGCTGGGTCAATTTGGTGTACAGCCGGGGGGGAGAGCCATCAGACTGAAATGTTCCTGGCTCTGCAGGTCTCTTAAACAGTGAAAACTACCTGAAGAAAGTGGTTTAAAAGAGTAGGGCATTGAGAAATAACATTTAAGACTCCTGTTTTCTCTGTTCTACCCATTACTATAAAGGACCTTTAATTTGAAGGCCATTTGATTAGATGCATGACCTGACTGGCATGTTTTTTGGTGCAAGTAAAGGCTGGTGGTATCATTCCTAGTCTCAGAGCTTACCTGAGCCCTCCTCGTCTCTACACTGTTACCACAACCCTCTAGCCCAATGTGGTGTTGGATTGAGCCTTGACATGGTCTGGCAAACAGTTTGTGCATTCAGTGGGAGTCTGACTTTGCTCCTTAAGCCTGGGGGTAAGTTTGCCCTTTGCTACAGTGGAAGCAGGCTGGTCTGGAGAAAATTCCACCTGGTAAATTCTCTGCTCTGAAAGGTATAAGAAAGGGCTGGAGAAGAAGTTTGTAAGGAAAGAAGATGTAGATCTATGATATGGGTGTATGTTGCCTTCACACCAGAGATTAGCACCTGCATTTGCAGATGTAAAAAACAATTTACTAGTTGTGGTTGCAGCAATTGCCGAACTGTGCTTGGCTCTCACTTGATTTTTCCCCAAGTCTTATATTTTAGCTAGATGAATTACTAAGGGTATGTATTATCTGAGGGTGATGGAGCACTGCAACAGGCTGCCCAGAGAGGTTCTGAAGTCTCCTTTTCTGGAGACTTTCAAACCTGGCCTGGATGTGATCCTATATAACCTACTCTAGGTGAACCTGCTTTGACAGGGGGTTGGACAAGATCGTCTCCAAAGGTCCCTTCCAACCCCTTCCATTGTATGATTTTATTGCATCTTCTTTCTGTGATTTCCTTTCCCCAAAACAGTAACTGTTTTTTACTTTGGAAGGAAATTCCCATGCATTGCAATACATACCTCCAAAATGGCATGGTCTGTCCCGTTAGCGGAGAACACAACTGCATGCAGCTGGCGGGTCTTCAGGCGAAAGTGCATGTGCCAGGAACCAATCCGTGAATGCTGGTACCAAATGTAGCTGTGGCCCCCAAACCTCACAGCTGTTCCTGGAACAAGAATGAGTGAAAGGCGTCAGCTTTGTCACACTTTGAGACTAGGGACCATATCAAGCCTTGTCTCTTTTTCCAGCCTGGCACCATAACTGTCCAGAAACCATCTCATCCACAGTGACCTTATGTACTGCTGCACTGCATCTGCCACAGCTCCCATTTGGAGCTCCCACTATTTCTTCTATCTACTGAACTGTAAAACAACCCTGCAATAGCAGCCTGGCTACTTCTGCCCTGTAGCACCTTCAAGGTGACCTCAGTGTGGTCTACAACACCCTTGAATTTCCTCATCCTTAGTAAGTCTTTATATTTTTCTATGGTATCCCCCTACCATTCGTGCCCGAGTGATGCTAACCTTTATCCCTGCTCCCTTCACTTATTTGATGTAGTCTAGAGTGAGTATAACAAATATGCTTCATTTGGCTTTCCTCATATTAATCAGTCTGTGCTTTGCTGAGTCTAGGATCAACATAGGACCTCAGAGATCGAAATTATGATCACTTAAGTTCATTACCTGCTGGGTATGAGTGACCTTTCCCAATGAGATAGATGTTACTGCTCTTAAATACTACAGGAGAATAATAATTGGAAAAAAAAAAAGACCATGTAAAACTTTCAAGCTCTAAAAGTCTAGATTTGGGTTTGAAATTGGAGGCACTAAGGCAACCTCATTTCATGGAAAGTCCAAGTGCCTTAGAGTGTACTAAAGTACAACACAATATGCCTAGATTTATAGGGTGAGACACCACCCGGAAGGACTGCTTACCATTGCACGAACAGATTTGCTCCAAGCTATGCCGTGGGGTGAGGACACTGAGTCGGGCGGTGCTGTAGGTAGACATCATGCCTGGATCCAGCTGAATGGTTTCCTTGCAGACACGGTGGGCGCACTCTGACCCATGACATGGTACATGAATGGCTTTCTTCATCCGGAGACCGACAAGCTGATCCATCTCCCCTGATGACACAGTGATCTTATTTGCGAGGACCCGAGGCTCGTACAAGGAGCCATGTGGCTCTCCAACAGCCAAGAGCAGGTCCACTCCATCAGAGGTAGCTGCAGGCTGTAAGCTGGCCATGTGGATGTTTTGGCGCCGGGTGACAAGGATGTTTCCCAGAAATCTCTGCAAGTTGCGCCAATGGTCCCCCACAAACTCCTCAGGGGAGAGGTGGCGGAAATGTAACACCACTGCCTTGTCCAAGGCCTCCTGCGTGAAGCACCACACGTGGATGTTGACGCTGGTGGTGGCTGTGAACGTACCGTCGCTGACTGTCACATTCAGAAGATAGTGGCCATGGGGAAGCTTGTCCCCAGCAATGATCTTCCCATCTGCAGCCCCAACAGAGAAGAGCCCTTCCTGGGGCACTTCTGCCACCAAAGTGTACACCAGCGTGTCATGGGGGTCTCGGTCTGTGGCATGGATCTTTCCCAGAACACCACCTCGGAAGGCTTCCTCGTTGGTGGTGATGAATATTTCCAGGGGAAGAGCTGAGGGGGCATACTGGCTCTGCTCAGTCACTTGGATATTTATAAATGCAGATGAGGACAGGGGAGGGATACCGCTGTCAGAGACCTGTCAGAAAACAGAAGGATCCATCCATTATAGCCACATGCTGACTTACTGTCACCTCACCTAACTGGATGGGCTGATAAGGTCTTGTAAAGGAGAGTGTCTTGCAGGTAGCAATGGGTGGAAGCTGTCAGGCAGCAGGCTGGGAACAAGAAGGAATGGAAGAATTGGCAGCTGTGTTGGACTCATCCCTGGAGATGGCCCCAGGGAAACAGCAGCATGCCTTTCAGCATGGAGACTGATCCAGACCTTCTATTAGGGGTGGGGTTGTGCTTATTTCCTTGTGCACTCAGCAGCGGCTGAGGCACATCTGAGTGGCTCTAATTTCCTGAAGATTATTAATCTTTAGAGAAGTTGCCAATCTTTGGAGTTCCATGCGTAACTGAGCATACAAAGGTATAAAGCAGCTACGCACGTCAACATATTTGCTCACCTTCCACCTGTGTTCCACCTCTGACAATTGTCTAGCATGAGTGAAGGAACCTCAAAATAGAAAAATGTGAAGAATCAAGTTATAGCATAAGATTGTCCCTAATCCTAGGCAGTTAGTGGTTGAAGTTTTTATAATATTATAGTACCTGGCTTTTAGAACAACTGTCACTACTGAAGAAGTATGTAGTTTACATGTTATTTTCCTTTTGTTTGCAATGGACTATCCCTACTGATGACATTGAATACTAATTAATTCACTCTGCAACAATAGGAATTGTCTTTGAAAAGGAACTTAAATCACTTCTTAAAGGGCAGGGATACTTGGAGAAAGTTTGTAGGACCAGATCCAGGTCTCACTTTAAACTGGAAGTTATGAGAATGATGCTGGGAAAAGCATCTAAGGAAACTGCTGACAGAGTATTTTTCATGATCATATCATCTGATTTTTATCAGTGTAGATGCTGGCCCCCAGCTTCTTGTGGGCAGACTGTGCAGAGAAATGAGCTCTGGAGCTGGCTCCAAGCTGCACATTTTGTGCCTGGATTGAATTTCTCCCAAGCCAGAGATGCTTCCATCCAGATATTCCATCCTAATCTCCTTTTGTGACTACTTAATCTGGCTGGGGAATTCAGACACTAGGACACTAAGGCAAGCTCTACCTGTACTTGTAATAGGTATTGTTCTTTAATTCTTCGGTTCAGGATGGATGATGTCACCAGCAGACCATTTTGGGTGATGTCAAAAGCCTTCCCATCGTTGCCCTGGGTGATCTGGAATGAATACGGTGGTCCATTTTCTGGGGAGTCTCTGTCACTCATACTCAGCTCCAGGACACTTGTACCCATGGGAGCATTCTCCTGAAATGGGGAAAGATGCTAGTGAGAAAAGGTGGCCCTGGGGGACCCACAGCAGCCCTAGAGCTGCTGGATCAGAAAGAGGGAAACAACTCCCATACCCTATGTCCCTCTCTAGTAGACACAGACCGAGCCTCTTGCCATAAATGGCAGAGACCCAGTGGTGGCAAGGGACCCCCTTTCATGGCATTATGTATAGGTCAGCTAAGCACAGACAGTTGAGCTCATGCCTTTGCTCTCCCCTTGAGCCACGCCAGCACGAGGGCAGATGAAAGCATGTTTGTGTGTTTCTTTCTGAGTATGCATAGGTGTTTTGAGTCCGAGTGACAACTGGGCTGCATCTAGCAGGCATGATGATGCTTGACCGTGTGCTTGGGTCTGCTCTTTGTGTTGTGGTGTAGACACGGATAATTGCAAGGGAGAAAGGGGCTGCAGGTCAGGCTTGGAAAGCGCAAAAAGGTCTGCACTCCCTATACTGAAAGGACAGAAGGTGCCTGAAGCTACTGGAAAGAGAAAATGGCATCTGTTGGCAGAATATCTGCTCCTTAAGTTGCTACCAGCTCTTTGTGGCTATAGGCACAAAGCAACAGCATGCTTCATTGCTATCTCGCCCCTCTGCTCCAACAGCAGCCCATGAGTAGTACCCTGAGGTGGACGGGGAGAACAAATTGCCTTCTGGCTTACCTGCACCACCACGCTGTAGTTGAGCTGGAAGAACCGGGGAGGGTTGTCATTGACGTCAGACACACGGACATGCACCGCAACATCGCTGAACTGAGGAGGGTGGCCATTGTCCATGGCTCGAACTGTCAGGGAATAACTGGGGATCTGGAAGATTAGTAGTACATGATTACTTGGAGAAATTGAGGAATGGTGCCTTCTTCATAGTGATGCTTTACTCTGCTGCAGCTTATTGAAATGCTTGAGGCCGTGTTGCACCATAACAATAGCTTTGCCCTTGGCTAAGGCTCTCCATCCATAAATCTCAAAGCACATTGCTAAAGAAAATCCGTCTCAGAACAGTTGCAGAGAAGGGAAACTAAGTGCCAAAAATGGATGAGACAAAACTGGGCAAATATCTAATGATAATTGTTTGGCCTGCTACTGTTTTATGAATTAGATTGTCCAGGTGACTTTTCCATCTCCTCTCCGTACCTGTTTTTTGTAATGCTCTGGTACAGAGAAGTAGAAACTAGCTGTGTTGATTTCTGCTTTGGGGCTGACTCTTACCCAGTCAGCTTGAAGCACCAGTGGAGCAAACCAAAGCCCAGCGTTGTGACCACTGAAGGCACTATTGCCTTCCCTAAAGCCCAGCCTTCCTATAGCAGTATCTGTGAATCTAGAAAATGAATGAACGAAAGACTTGCCCTCTGCTTAGAGTATTATGAGTAGATCATTCAGAAAGCAGGAGGCAGCTGCAGCTGAATATACAGGCTGCTCCCTCAGTCTTTTGGGGCGCATCTGTTTTAGCCTTCCTATTCTTATTTTCTTGAACTTACCTCCTCCCTATCTAGATGTTTGACGATGCTGATTTGCCCACTTTTAGGTTGAATGGTGAAGTGTCCCAGTGGGTTTCCTCCCACGATTGAATATGTGATCTGATTGTTCATTGCTCCATCCAAGTCATCAGCTGACACCTGTTAGGAGAAAAAAAAGCTAGGACCCCTGACCCAAAAAAAGGCCTTGCCGTGGGGGAGTGGGAACAGGACCTCCTTGTCATTTTTAAGTGTATTAGTTTGTTTGCTTCAAACGAAGAGGAGGAGGGAAGGTGGTTTACATAAGTGTATCCATTAGTTTTTTTGAGACAAAATGCCACAGAGCTACAACACTGGGTTTCTCCTTGTCTGTTTCCTGACTTTAGCATCCCTGCGATGGTTACACTGGCTGGGCAGGGAACTGCACATGGGACCCCACACTTTGGGGTCTGCTATTTTGCCCAGGGAAGTCTCTGCTTTCCCCACGTTCCAACAGTATTGGCCCTCTGCAGGCATTTTAGCTCTCTTGAGAGGTCCCCAAAGCTCCTGAGCTCCCCTTAGGTGTCTCAGATTTTCACTTAAAGGTGTCTTATAAGGCAAAGTGTTCTCCCTGTCTATGGAGTGTCAGGAATTCTGGCAATCATCCTTTTTTGAAGTCACGCTTAGATCTGAGATGTTGAATGTCACAAACCCACTGAGGTGACTGTGTCCAAGGAAAAGTAAAGTGCAAAAGAAGAGTAAATAATGCGTAGCACAAGTGAAAGAATAGGCGAAGACAGCTGGCCTGGTTCATAACAATACCGTGAGGATGGTTTCTCCAACTGCAGCATCCTCCCGGATATCAGTGAAGTAAGGGTCTTGGATGAACTCTGGTGCATGGTCATTGATGTCAGTTATGTTGATCACCACCATGGTCACATCACTGAGAGAAGCTGAGCCTTTCCTCGTGCCCTCAATGGATAAATAATACTCGTGACTTGCTTCAAAGTCCAAGCTCCCGTTTATGTATAAGGCACCTGCATTGGCAAATGGGTAGAAGAGGACAGAAGATACTTTGAATGAATAGCATGTGAGGTTTCTTGGAAATCTGGAGATATACTGAGATGATAGGCTCTCATCATTGCTGGCAGTTTGGCAGACTGTTATTGAAAGCTGTGACCAAGGCAGTAGTAGAGCATCACTGAACTGTGCCATAGGCAGGATAAAAAGGTGTGAGATGTAGATGCAGAGTTGTCCAGGAGAAAAAGGTGTGCAGCAAGATGCTGTAATTTGTAAGTGAGGCTTCAGATGCAACAGAGAAAGAAGGAGGAGGCTGTTCATCTCAAAAAATGAGTGAGGAACATGAACTGAAGACAAAGTGGAAAAAAAACAGAGAGGGACAGAATGTGCTTGTAGACTTCAGTGTTTTCCTGGATTCAGCACTGAAACTATCACAGAACTGTTCCCTGGAAATGACAGTGTTGTATGTCTTTTAAGGCATACAAACTTAATAAGAAGATTGGTGTAGAAAAATCAGCAAAAGCTGGGGACGGAGAAGCTGAGGAAGGCATTGTGGATGAGGATTAGCAGCCAAGAGCAGAAAGCCATTGATGATGCAGCCAAGGGCTTGTTTAAGGGAGTTGACATTGGCCTGCTGATAAGAGCTCTTATCAGATCACTATGCAAACAGAGCAGTGTTTTATTTGGCCAGTGAACTTGGCTCAGCACCTGCTCGTGGTTACCAGATTGGTATTATCCACCCTTGTTGAGTGCTATTTAATAAAGGTGCCTGTTACCCTGGGCTGCAGGTTCTTTGTGAGGTCAGGATGGAGAGACTTTTTAAATGAAACCACCTTCTTCTGCATTTTTGAAGTGGAAAAATTTAGCCATCCTGTTCTCCAGGTATTCCTCACTCCCATGGACCTGTCTCAGGTTCTAGACATGTAATGGGAATCTTTCCCTTAAGTAAGATTTGGATCACTCCTTAAGCGACTTAGCAAAACTTAGGGTAGAAGAGAAGACTGTCCTTGTGTGGGCCAAAGAGAGTGGAGCAGAAGTGCAAGCCAAATGAAGAACCAGAGAAGTCACATATGAGGACAGCCTTTGATGTTGGGTAAGCTGAACATGCTTGGGTATGAGATTGTCTTACCTGTGTTCGAATTGAGCTGAAATTTCCCATGGTCATTGCCATTTACAATTTCATACTTGATCTCTGTGTTTTCTGCATTGTCCCTTGTTAAGGCTGACAAGTTGAGGACTTCCGTACCCACAGCCACGTCTTCTTTTACCATGGCCACATATTCAGGGGACAGGAAAACAGGCAGATATTCATTTAGATCCACAACAGAGACAGTGACAGTGCCAAGAGCAGAGAGGGGCTCTGGAGTGCCCCGGTCAGTAGCACAGACTGTTAGTTCAAATGCTGAATGCTGCGAATCCTTCAGAGGCTTTTCCAGACGGATCACCCCTGTGGTTTCCTCAATTGAAAAGTGTCCATTGGCAGAGTCAGACAGAGAATAGACCACCTCAGCATTGAGACCTGGAAGGATAAGGGACAGGCTGCATTAATTCATGGGTAGGAATGTTGCTGGATTTATTTATTTGTGAATCCATTAGGACTGTGTATACTTAATGACCTTAAATTCCTAGGGAAAAGGGAGGCTGTATGAACATCAAGTGTGCCCTTGTCCAGCTGTAAGGTCAGACATCTAGCCATCCTCACCATTATCCACCAGCATCACTTGTCTATACTTACTGATGCTTCACATTTTTTATTCCCTTGTTTAAAAATATATGATCCTTCTTCTCTGTCCTTGTAAATTCAACATCTGCTGGAGGGGATTATTGAAAGGTCCTTTCTTAGAAGCCTTACCTACGTTTCTGAGGGCCTTCATGTTTTCAGAAGGACCTGCCCACCCATATAATGTACCTCATCAGATCCAAAGCTCCTTTTTTCCTTATTATGCTCATTCTCAATCTCCATCTTTGGTAAAGTTTCTGTCCACTTTGGATCCTAGGCAAACTGCGTGTCACAGTTTTCACTGTGCGTCATGGTTACAATTACTGAGTGTGTCCTCAAAGTCTGTCTTTGCATGTTTCTACCCCTACAGGGTCACAAAGATGCTGATGCCAGCCTGCTAGTCAGGAACACGTCAGCGATGAGATCCAGGCACATCTTCACCAAGATTCAGTCATCTGTGCCCATTGCTTTAGCCCTTCCCTAGATTTCAAAGGTTTCTATTCAGGATGAAGGATGAACTCTACTGAAAAATAAATCCCATTCTGACTTACCTTCATCAAGGTCCCTGGCAGCAACCACGGCGATGGGTGTCTTTGTTGTGGTGTTGTCAAAAACAGCCACGGCACAGTGACTGGGGAAGAATCTTGGTGCATTGTCATTTGTATCTTCTACGATCAGTGTTATATCTGCCTGGCAGGAGCGGCCTCCGCCATCAGTCGCTTTGGCGACAAGATGGTACGTAGGTTTCTGTTCGCGGTCAAGAGGTGCAGATGTGGTCAGTTCACCTGTTGGGAAGAATAGGAGATGGTCTTATCTCCTGCAGGTGCAGCCTAGGAGAGCTCAGATAAGTTTAAGCACACTGCCTTCCTGGATCAACTGTGGGAGACGAGAGACCTGGTTTGAACACTGTTTGTAATCTAACTAATAGCTATGATGTGTCCATACCACGTTGCTCAGGGCTATTCTCAGATGACTGCCAGCCAGTGCCCTGGCAGGGCTTGGCATAGGGAGTCCTGCGAGTCAGGCAGAACTTCATGCAAGGGATGCCGTCATGGGATAATTGTGCTCATAAATAAATGGTATTTCTAAACACCTTTATAAACCCTGCTGCACTAAGCTTTCTGCAATGTAATGAACCCCAGGTGATCTTTAGAATGATCATCATGTCTGCTTGGGCAAATACACTGCCTAAGACATGATGATATGTTTTTTAGAGTTTATAACTTGGGTCTTTGGCTCAAGCCAAATACTTGCTGATCTCTCCTCCTTGAGAGCTGGCTGTTAGCAATAGTGTCTGCCCTTCATTTTAACAATGCTAATGCCAATGTTTGTAAAGACAGACAGCAGGAAGATGTAGAGCTCACTCTATACCGTATTGCAGTAAAACAGCCTGTTCGGAATTCCCTCCTAGTTTGAGAGAGCTGGAATGAACAGTCCTTTTGTTTGCTCAAGAGCTGAGCCACCCTGTGAGCTGGCATTTCTTGGAAGTGCGTGAGGAAGAGGATAAAAGCAGCCCATTGCCCAGCCCTCACCTGTATGCAGACCCAGCCGGAACTCCTCTGCGCCAGGGCCATGGAGGCTGTACGTTATCTGGGCGTTGCTGCCAATGTCAGGGTCTGTTGCTGATATTTTCAAAATGAAGACACCTGGCAGAACGTCTTCAGAGACTCTCCCTGTATAGAATATCTGGCAAGGACAGAAGGTGTCATTGGCATCTGAGCTGTGTCCAAAATAGCTTCAACCCATATGGGGAGGAATAGACTAACAGAAGCTTTGTAGGGAAGGATAAACCATGTGGTTTATAGGGGAACATAATGTGCGTCATGTTACTGGCTGCTGGGGTGTGAATGGGGACCAGTGAGCTCGTTTCACACAAGCCTTTGAATCTCCTTTGGGAAGCAACCACCTCTGTTCTTTCTCACCATGGGTAACATCTATACCAGCGATTGGGTCTCTACAGTAACAAACCTCCTGGTGGGAATCTCTCATCTTAGCAGGATATAAAACTCAGTAATTTACATGCCCCTACCCAGGAGGCTTCCTGGCATTGTTTATCTCCAAAAATTATCCTTCATAGTGCTTAGGTTCTCACTTACTGCTGGCAAACATGCTTGGAGGCTAGACTTAATGTTCTCGCTTGACATGCAGCTTAATTAAAATTGCTAAGCATAATCAAAGCAACAGGATTGTGTGAGAAGAATTATGAGAAGCCAAACCCTCTTCATGTGCTCTTTCTGGTTTTTATTCCTTGCTAGTGTGTTCTCTCCTTCCCAGCCACTCCCCTTGTGCCCCCAATGTCCCAGGACAGACATCTTACCTGGCCACACTCAGGGCTGTTGTCATTGATATCCAGGACAAAAATTTCCACTTCAGTGGTAGCTTGAAATTTTCCATCAGAGACCATAACCTTGAGGAGATATTTCTCTGTATCCTCTCTGTCTAGAGGCTTCTTGGAAGAAATTGTCCATTCGCCCTCGACTTGGTAAACTGTGAATTGTCCCAGTACATCTCCTTCTAGAAGGGGGCAGGAGGAAAGGAAAAAAAGGGATTTACTGAGTGCTGAGAATCAGAAGTGATAAGAAAGGGAATATAGATGTGTTCACTGCCAGTCCCTTAGGAGAGCTGAAGGGCTTGCAGTGGTGATACAGAGAGGGCATTGGTGTCCTACTAGGCAGGTGAGACCAAACACTGGTCTACTTCATGGCGTAGGTGAGAACTACCCTGCCAGTTTCTGTTATTCACTGTCTGCATATCATACTGGAAGGAGGAAACAACTCCTGAGTGCAAAAAAAGTCTCAGTAATGTTCTACAGACATGCATATTCATTGCCTCAAAACCACATTGTCTCACTTTCCTAAAGCATGGGTCTTTCTTGGTGCATGTTCTTAAAGGGATCTGAGAGTTACAAATACCCTGCAGTCACTGGTTGGATCTTATTGTTAAAGTACCATGTATAGTTGCACTTCCTTCTAACCCATAGATGTATTTAATATATAGCTGTGCTTTCTGAGGCTGCTTATTGATTCTATAAGAGCCAAATATTGAGAGACAGGTAAATCCAGACTAGGCAGGCTCTCCAGTCCACCACATTCATGCCACTCCTGTTGATGTTACACAGAATAGATTTTTAAATGGAGTGGATGCTGCCCCTGGAGAATCCTTCTCATCTGGCAAGGAACTGGTGTCCTCTGCTGAACCCATGCCTTGGGCAGGAGGAGGGAGCATGTTAGGTAATGGAAGGCAATGAAGAGAGCTGGCTGCAGGGCTTGTTTGTGTTAGACTCTAAAGGGCCTCACACAGCCAGGTAAATGAAATTCACTCTCTTTCTGCTTTCATTTACGCTGCGGTGGTGAGGTGGTGAATCTGGAGGCACAATGAGATCTCTGCGAGCCCTTCTGATGCTGAAGACTCTAGCCCATGCTCAGATTTAGTTTCTGTTGTTTTAAATCAACGCGCATGGGAACAGTGGGAAGCTCAGCTCCATGTTCACTTGCTTTCTTTTGCTGCAGTGCTAGTTGTATGGTTATGGGTAGAGTCTGACCTGTGCTTGCAAGTGTGTAGCAGAGAGAGTGTGTGATATTCACCACTAACATAAGAATGCGTTCTCTTGGGTTTAAAGCAGTTGGGAGTTACTACTACCTTTAAGATGGCAAAAATATGAACACAAGTGGATCGAATCTTTCCTCCGAAAGGCTTGCAAACACCTAAGAATGCCATAAACCAATGGAAAGTACCAGCATTCCTCCCCTGTTTTGAATGGTTACGGTAACAGATAACAAGCTGCAGCATGATCTGGCTAAATATTTTGACCCTGAAGGGTCCTCATTTGTGTTCGAACAAACATTTTGATTTGAAGTAGCTGCCCAGGTCTGAGAAAGACCCTTTGGGGTCAAAAAGTACCATAAAATCAAGCTTCTACTTGTGCAGACACACAACAAACATTCCAGTGTAACTTTTTGTTGTTGTTTTACAGCAGTGGTTAATTTTAGTTGGCACAACTGATGTTTCAGGGATGCAAGAGTCTTTAGCATTTCTTGCTCACCAGAAGCCTCACTAAGATTGACAGGACAACCTCAAATATCCACCAGTCTGCAGAGTGATTTACGGCAGCCTTGTGAGGTTCTACTTGTTTAAGTCAAGAGTCAAAGCAGCTTCATAGGAAACAGGTCCAATACCGGAAAGTTACATGTATCCTATGTGCATATATGTATAGTTGTTAAAAAATACAGGCAGGCTACACATAGGTGTGATGTGTAAACTGACTGCACTTTTTGTGGGAGGAAAAGGTGGGTCAAAAAACTTAAACACAGGTCACAGTACCTATGTGAGAAAAACCTTCCTTCCTGCTGTACCACCACTTCTGTCCTTCCACTAGGCATTACAATTACACTGTCTTAATTATTCCTCTGTTAAGAAAGTGTAAATAAGTATGTCTATGGTACTGTGTAATTACTTATTTATATTTATTTCTAAATAAATAGGACAAATCAGTGGTGAGATGGTTATTATAATGATAATTCGGTGTGTTACTAAAGAGTTTTGGATACCTCAGACTCATTTAACTGAAAATTCTAGCTTGTGACAGAGCTCGGGCTTCATCTCCTGCTTCTGACACGACTGTCAGGATAATGCTATTTCTGTATTAACATTCTGTAAGACAAAGTATCAAACCCTCACTTTGAGGGGATACTCTCTTGTCACTCAGTAAAGATTTAAAGTCAGGAAAAACTCACCAGTTATGTAGCACATGACCCGCCGGTTCTGCTCAGAGATGTCTGCATCGATGGTACTCAGGGTAACAACAACCTGCCCTGGCTCTGCATTCTCAATTACTGATCCTTTATAGAAATCTGAGGTGAACTGTGGGGCATTATCATTTTCATCAGAGACAGTGACCTCCACCAGGGTTTGGGAGGAGAGTTGAACTTTCCTGCCATGGTCAGTGGCCACCACATAAAACCGATAGATCTCCTGATCTTCGCAGTCCAGCTCTTTTAGTGTGGTGATCCACCCACTCTCACCATCAATCGTGAAGAGTCCTCGGAGATTGCCAGATTTTGCTTCCAGACTGTAGGTCACCTGTCCATCACTTCCCATGTCCTGGTCATTAGCTGTCACTTGGATGACTGTAGTTCCTGATGGCATGTTCTCCATGACGAAAGCTTTGTAGGGATCTGCCTCAAAAACAGGTCTGTTGTCATTGACATCCTGCACTTGGATGTTGACAGAGACCAGAGAAACCATCTCAGTCTCCTGATGTGAGCAGTGTGCCATAACATCAATCTGATACCACTTGGTAGTCTCATGATCCATGGCCTTTTTGATTTTCAAAGCCCCCGTTTGCTCATCCAGTGCGAACACCTCATCCTTGTTACTTTCTGTAGTGGTTCCCTTCACCAGGCTGTATATGATGGGATCCTCTGCAAAAGCTTTGACTGACCCTATTTCTGACCCCTCTGGAAGATCCTCAGATGCAGAGAATGTATAAAGGGGCTCAGAAAACCTTGGCAATGTCACCTCCCTGGGGACAATCTGAAGATTCACTGGGACAAGGGAGTTCCAGTGAGGGGGTCTGCCGTCTTCAGCTTTCACCTTGAAGTTAAAGGCTCTATTTTCTAAACCAACAAGGCTCTCCTTGACCTTAACAACCCCAGTGGCAGCATTGATCTCCACAAGGTCTTCTGTCATGTCTTCCATGTAGTCAACGGAGTAAATGACATCTGCATTTGCACCTTCGTCAGCATCATAAGCCAGTACCTGAATGACAGGGGAGCCTTTGCTGACATTGGACTGGATGGACAGTGTGTATTCAGAGGCTTTGAACCGAGGCGGGTTGTCGTTCTCATCCGTAAGGATTATTTTGACCGTGCAGAACGCCACCTTCCCACCCCCGTCCTTGGCCATTACTTTAATGGCAATGACTCTCTCTGTTGAATTTTCCCTGTCCAGTTTTTGCAGTGTGGCAATATGGCCTTTATTGTCTATGGAGAACTTCTCATGGGCGAGTTTATTTATGATGGTATAATCTATGGTGCCATATGGGCCACCATCTGGGTCAATAGCCAGCAGCTCAATCACTTTGGTACCTATCTCAGCATTTTCTGCCAGCTCTGCCTCATACACGTTCTGCTGAAAAGAGGGGCTGTATTTGTTGGCATTCGTGGTATTGATATACACAGGCACGGTGCTCTTGAAAACTCCATCAGAAGCAGAAACTCTGAGATTGTAAGATGACTCCAAGTCCTTTTTGCAGTGGTTGAACATGGATATTATTCCAGAAGTGCTGTTGATAGTGAAATGCCTATTGTCATTGCCTGAGAGTATCACGTACTCCAGTCGGGTAGTGTCTCCACTATCGGGGTCCAGGGCCTGGACTTTTATCACAACGTGCCCACACGTAGCCATTTCGCTTACTTTGGCTTCATACTGAAGCTGGCTGAACTCCGGGGGGTTGTCATTGATGTCTGTCACATCTATGATTACCAGGGCATCACTGCTAAGTGAAGGTATCCCATGATCTGCAGCTCTTACTTTCATGCGAAACTGTTGATTTTTTTCATAATCAAGTGCTTGAGCTGTTGTTATTTGCCCTGTGCTGGCATCGATATTAAAGAACTTGGTAGCATCTGAACCATCATCCAAGATCTGATAGGAGACCACTTTGTTTCTGCCTGAATCCTTATCAGAAGCAAAGAGCTGGACAACAGGAGTCTGTGCTGGCAAGCTCTCTGAGACAGATGCTGTGTAGATGACCTGAGAAAATATGGGGGGGTTGTCATTAATGTCCTCTACCTCCACTTCTACTCTGGCTTCTGAAAAGGATCCTAGTGCTGTGTCCGTGGCTCTAACGGTGAACGTGTGTTTTGTCTCTAGCTCATAGTCCAGCTGGCCTGTGACAGTAAGGACACCAGTTTTGAAATCAGTGCTGAACAGTTTCAGGGAGTCTTCCTCCACATTGTTGTAGATGAGGCGCAAACCTTCAGGGCTGCGAGCCTGTATGTGGAGGATAGACGTGTACAGGGGAATGTTTTCTGGCACCTTCACTCGGTAGTACAAACTTTGGAATAGAGGGTTGGATTTGTTCCTCACACTGATCACAACCTCTTCTTCAGTGTGGAGCGGAGGTTCACCTTTGTCCTTAGCGATGACTCGGAGGTTGTATTTATTTAAAGCTTGATAATCAAGAGGCTCCTTCAGTGAGATGTCTCCTAGGTAGGGGTCAATCCAAAAGTATTTGTAGTCCTCTGCAAATGAGTAGGTAATGGCTCCGTTATCTCCTATGTCTTTGTCTGTTGCTGACACCTGGAAAAGCACGTCACCTGGCTCTGTGCCATCCTGCACCGACGTGTAATATGGCACATTCTCAAACTGTGGTGGGTTGTCATTGATGTCCTCTACATAAACCTTGACTATGGCCTGGGACACTCTTGGTGGTTTCCTGTTGTCCTTCACTTCCACAGCTACCTCATGCATGTCTTGTGCTTCACGGTCAAATTTCACACCCTTGGTCTGGAGTACTCCAGATGCCTGGATCATTTTGAATCTTTCCTTCCCATTCAAAAGTGAATAGACAAGTGGTTCATTTAGCTGATATCCCTTGACTCCAAGAACAGTGAGAGTCTTCTCATCTGTAGAGTTCTCTGTCACAGTTGCTGTATATACGTCTTGATCAAATTTTAAGCCAGTACTTTGTGCTTGAGTTAAATTTAGCTTAACCAGAGCAGTACTCTTGTATAAGCCATCACCAGCTCTGACCATGAGTTCATGAGAGCTTCCTAGGCCAGTAGCATTAAGAATGGAGATGAGACCTGTCAGTGGATGAATATAGAAAGCATTAGCAATATTCCCTTCCACGATGCTGTAGGTCACCTCTGAATCTGCATCTTTTGCCTGGACAGACAAAAGCTCCATCCCTGGATGCGCAGGTAGCAAGACAGAAAGCTCATAAGTGTCTTTGAAAAAGACTGGAGGTGAATCATTCACATCTTTAACGTGGATTGTGACCTTGGCTGGCTTGGATGCAAATAAGCTGGGAGTTCCACTGTCATGCACATGTACACTGAAGTGGAAAACGGGGGTGAGCTCATAGTCTATATCAGCACGACTGGTCAAGGTCCCTGTGCTGGGATCTACTGTGAAATATTTCAGTGCCTCCGGTTCCAAAATCTCATAGACCAGCAAAGCATTGGAGTCTTGATCAGCATCTGTTGCATGGGTCACAAGGGGAGCATTGCTTTCATCCAAAACCATGCTTTGTGATGGAGCATTCTCCATGATCCAGCCAATAAAGGAAGGCTTAACAAAGATGGGCACATTGTCATTCTCGTCTATGACATAGATAAGTACCATTGTGTCCATAAAAGCTCCAGCCATGTTGGTGCCACGGACTTTCAACTGGTAGAAAGATACCTGCTCAAAATCTAAGCTCTTCTGAGTGGAAATAAGGCCCGACTGATAGTTCATGGAGAACACTCCATCTCCATTTCCATCTTTTATTTCATAGCTGACTGGTGATAAGCTTGTGGCTGAAACCTGGATCAGAGGAGAGCCAACAGAAGTGGATTCACTGATCTCTGTGATGTATTCAGCCTCTGGAAATTTTGGAGGGGTTTGATCAGAGGGTCTAATGCGGACGTGTACTGTAGCAGAATCTTTAAGTTGAGGGAAACCCTGATCTTCTGCCTTTACAATAAGAGTAAATCGCTCCTGCCTGGATGGGTCCAGTTTCTGGGCAACTGTAATAATTCCAGAACATGGGTCGATGCTGAAGAAACCTTCCCCATTACCTGAAAGAAAAGGAAGTACAAACTGAAGAATGCAGGCAACCTGTTGGGTTTGGTTTTCTGAAGCTCTTTTCCATAGATAATGCTGATTTCAGACCTAGTTACCATCTGTTTCTTTCACTAGGAGACAACAATCTTTGTTAATTTCTAAATAATTTTCATTCTAAGAACAATGAACCCATTGAAATCGACGAGATACCTTTTAAATCAATCAAAATATAAATTAGAGATAAATACCCTTCTAATTTGAACATATTTAGTGGTGGCAGAGCATGTGCTTGAAGCTTTTGTCTCATGTGCAGAAGATGGTAGCACAGACTGTGCTAGTTCTTTCAAGCCCTGTCATGCTTATAATTACCAATACTTCAGGAGCAATTACATTTCTCAGTCCTTGATCTAAATTGTCTCCTGCAAAGAATTTACCTGCTAAATAGGCAGTGTGGCACTGCCATAATATTAAAGTTTTAACCTTTAAAGTGAATGATAAAATACCTGCCCACTGAGCTTGTAGGACCCAAACCCACCATCAGCCAATGCTGAGAGGGTGCTCACCATTCCTCAAGGATGTATTTCCTGGTAGAAATGGTGGAAGTGATGGTGACTGTTGTGGGAATCAGAGAACTTTTGCCTAACAACTGCATAGGGATCCCTCCCTCAGTTCCCATGGATGAGAAGACTAGATTCTAAGTTGTCCTAACTCGTTCAGTCACATTTTTTTCTTAGGCCAGTGACTCAACATTGACCTGTCTTCTTAAGGAAGGATGCTAATATTCCATAATATGGAAATTACCTGCTTGCTCTAGATTTTCTCTGGATAGGAAGGAAACCACATTTTAGAGCTATGCAGCCATTTGCTCTTCTTTGCAACAGCTAGAGAAAGTGGTCGGCTGTCAAGTCACCAGCTAGAGTATGGAAATTTAGGCACATTCATAGCCTCAACTGTTTTGTTGCATGGCTCTCACCTGCCTGAAGGGAGTAGTGGATTTCAGCGTTGGCTCCTTGGTCCTGATCAAGGGCTCTGACTTGTATTACCTCTGTGCCGACCACTGCTGAGTCCAGCACTTGTGCTTCATAATGGACACTGCTGAACTGTGGAGGGTGAAGGTTGCAGTTCTCTACATGGATGATGACCCGAACAAAGTTCCTCTTGATGGGGACCTCCTGGTCTCGTACCTGAATGACAGAGGAAGAACAGGTACACTCAGGGCGTAGGCAGCCTTGCCTGCACCAGGCTGTCAAGTAGCTCATCAGGACTCTTACAGAGGGTGGCATTTTTCAGTGGTACCAAGCTGTTGGGTGGGAATGAGCCTGCAAGTTTCAGCACCAAAGCTCAGCCTTGAACTTGAAACCAAACGTTAACAATTATTCACTGTGTTTTCTTGTGTAAGAATCAAGCGGTGCTCCAATGAAATTAGCAGGTGAAGGGCTCAGCACATGGTTACAGGATTTATCCAGGATGGTTATAATGTCAAGGTTTTCCTCTTCCCTGTTGTTTCAAACAAATCCTTCCTCAAAGACTAGAATCAGTTTTAATTTCTCCAGCAACCCATATTTCCTGGCCAAGCTGCTGGACTCAGCAGTGTTTGGCTAAGGACTTACCATCACTGTTAGGGTGTGCTGAGGCATGGGCTGGGAACTGAAGCCTTCTGCTGTTATGAGGACCCCGCTGCTTGGATCCAATTGGAAAAGTCTTGTGCTTTTGGGGTCCACGCTGCCATGGATGGTGTAGATGAGGCCCTTGCCTTTGTCCTTGTCTGTTGCACTGACTTGAAGGATTTCCCTCCCTGAGGGGGTATCTTCAGGAATCCTCACTTCATAATGGCTCTCCAGGAACTCTGGACGGTGCTGGTTGATATCAATCACATGGATAAATGCCTGTGGGGGAGACAGCACAGTGAGGGCAACAGAGATATAGGAGCAACCTGACTTACGCAGCTGTGTCAAATCTCAGCTAGCAACACCTCTTCAGTGTAGCTGAGATCTAAGCCTTGTAACCATCACAGTTTTCCAATTCCTGGGGTTTTTCTATCCATGGCTACTGGGAGAGCTTTTGTCCTTCTCCAGAGAAACTCCTGCTGTGCCTTCCCTTAGTGATTTTCAATTTGCTTCCTCTCATTTTATTTTCTCTCCCCAATCTGGCAAACCATTCAGACTGAACGTGCCTGCACTTGGCACACGGGGAAACTGTCACAGCCTGCCATGAAAAGCAGCAGTTGCTCAGCCGTGGTGCCAGCTTTGCTGGCTGGTGCCTCCACACCAGCCCTCATTAATTACACACCAGAAAGATGACGGAGGGAGATGTTTGGTACAGGAAGGGAGGGGCTGGCCTATCTCAAGAGCAGTATGTGTGTGGAGAAGGTATGCAGAAGAGTTTGTGGTCTGCGTATTTTAGCCGGATCTTCCCTTCTGCATTTAACATCAGAACCCCTGTGAACGGCTTACCTGAATCCTGCCTTCAAAGTCACCTGGTTTCTTCTGCTGTAGGTTCGGTCTGCTGTAGGTTTCTGTCTGGTGTCTCACCCCCCTGCTTACTGCATCTTAGGAAGTCCCAACCAAGTGTAATAATTTGCTTCCTTTAGCAAACCTGAGCCTGCCATGGGTATTTCGCACAAGCAGGTTTTCTGACATCTGTTAGCGGTCTTGAGTGCCAAAATAAATGTAGGGATGAGATGCAAGGTGGCAGGGAATGCACACCAGGCAAGGTGGGGCTTTGTTTGTTTATTTGGAACAATATGTGAAGATAGTTGACTTTGCATTTCACAGGAATGGTACTGTTCCTCACTCATCATCCCCCACAAACCTCCGCAGTGAATTTCCCACGATAAGTGTTACTGACGGGTGACTCATGTTCTAGGTCTTCGTATGCAGTGAGGGCTGGAATCTTGGCTGCTTCTTATGTGTGGAGAAAATAGTTGGTAAAAGATGAAGCCCTGAATACCCCTCCTGGGGGTGGGTAAAGATGGGCAAATCTCAGCAACCATTTTAACTGGGGCTCTGGGGCATGCCTGGGAGCAAAGTGCCTCCTTTCACCTGCACTTGCATTTCCTGTGGCCGCTCAGAGGACACAGCATCTCTGCAGTTGCCCCACTTTCCCCCTGGTCCCCAGTGCTGATATGTTATCTGTGTTCCATGCACTTGAAGCAGCGCAGGGCAGGGCCTCACCTCACCTCTTGCAGACATGTCTGTGCTGGCTTTTCATAGGCTAGCAAGTTCCAGGAGTGCTCCTTGCCATGGTACCGTGGACCCAAGCCTAATCTAATGGCATATGCATTTCCTTCATATCTTAGCATGTTGTCCTGGCCATGTTGGAGTTCAGCCTAAGGAGCTGAGAGCAAGTTGAGGTCTGAGAGTGCAAACTGCCGCCCCAGCTTGCTGCTGGTGGTGTAGATGTGTCCTTGTGCGCTGGCTGTGATCAACAGGAAAGGCTCAGGCTTTCCTAGACCAGTTATGTTTCCAATAACATAAAAAGAAGGTCTTAGCTGTGTAACTAAAATCACAGTGTAAGGAGATTCTTGTGCCTGGCACCTGATCCAGAGCACAGCAGAGTCAAAAGAAAAACTCCCTTTGGCATATATTCCGTCCAGACAGGGTCTCTACCAAAAAAAGATTACCTGGGTTTTGATGGTAGTTGACCCATCAGTGGCTTCTACTGTCAGGTTATAGCTTGACTTCTTCCTTGCATCGAGGGGTCTTGCAATGACCATGCTGCCTGTACTCTTTTCAATGTCAAAATCCATGTCATCATCACCACCTGGGATAAGGGAAAGATGATAATTGGAAGTGGGGGGGCAGTTACAGTTAAACTTCTGTCTGGAGCAAGTTGCAGGTGCTGGCAGCCTCCACAGGGGAATAGAATCTAGGAGCTGCCTGGAGATCCAAAGGACATGGATTTCTCCTCCAGACACCATACACAAACCACACAAGGAGCTCATGCCCAGCCACAGATACGTGGCATGCCAGGCAATATACCTTGAATGGGGACATGTAGGCATTCACTCTAGCTGTGCCTCTTTGGTCACAGCTGAGGATAGTGCCACAGGTGAGGTTTCTCCGAGATCTGGAAATCCAGCACAAAATGTGATAGATACACACAGGAAGCAGGGAGGACATGGAGAAGCTGAACAAAGAGGTAGTCGCATATGGTGACAAAGAAGTACTAAAGGGAAGGTGAGGGGAATTAGAGACGGTGAGGAGGAGGAGAGAAGGGGAAAGGATGCACGTATGCATATGATGTCCTGGCTAGATTTGCAACAGGCACATTTGAACATTGATTTACTTGCACAAGGTCTCCAGCTATGCAGCACCACAGGCTTAGCATGGATCAGGGACCTGCAGGGCTGAACAACATTCTTGCTGGCATCCATTCAAGGTCACAGTGTGGGCATATCAGGATGGTGTTCATTGCCACAGTTGGGAGCCTGTGAGCTACCCAAAGAAGCCCGATACTTGAACAGTTGGGGAGGCAGACGGTGCTTCCAGGGTGAGCAGACCCTGTTGCCTCCAACCCAGATGGCTGCATGGTGCAGAGAACCGCAGGCCTGAGCAGCTCAGCAGCAGAAGGCTGTCCATCACGCTACTGCTGTTCAGCCCTGGCATGGCAGCTCCTTTCTCATGCCTCACTTGCTGGTGGCCTGTTAGTTCTTTATTGCACATGAAACACTGCTACGCTATTCTGAGATATGGAGAGATAGAAGCAGCTTTCTGTGATTTATCCCAGGTCTCAACTTCTCCCTTTCTGACTACTGGATGCTCTGGATTCTGCTTTATTCTCTTACCAGCTAGGAAAGTCTTGGCTGGTTGTTAAGCTACACATCTTCCCTTGCGGGAGAAATGCAGTGGTTGCCAGCCATCTGTATCACCACTTTCCTGCTGGGAAGGAATAGAAAGAAGCAGAGACTGAAGGAAAGAGAGACCCATGGTTGCCTTTCCTGGAGAAAAGAGAGAAGGGCTCCCTTTGCATGATGCTGATGGGGAAGAGAAAGCCCGGGAAAGGACAGAGGTGAAAAAAGATGTTGTCAGGGGTTTTGCAGAAACCATCCACCTTAGCGACAGCGCCTTTTTGGACGGGGAAAGGTGTGTTTTTGAATGAGGTGCTGAAGGCTCTTGGATCTCTGCATCACCTGCTTGGTTGCCAGCTATCGTGATGCTTTGCTTCTCTAGAAGGGAGAATGAAATCCTGTCCTCTTCCACTAGTACAGAAACCATAAGAGCCCTGATTAGCACTTGATATACTAGAAATTGGTGAAGATGAGGTTAAGCGTACAGAAAAGTGCTCAGCAGGGCAACAATGGGATAGAATTCAGAGGAATATACCGTTAATTCTGCAAGCCCTAGCAGACTCTAGGAATGCCAGATAAGCCTTGCACTGATACCGTCTGCTCCTTGTAGTGTTGTATCTCCTGTTGCTTAATTGTATTTATACACCATTATACCTGCCCTAACATAGTAATGGGAAAAACTATTCACTCACCCAATTAAGGCTTTGTCTGACGAGGGCAAGCCCTGCAGGCAGTGTCGGGGAAAGGCTGTGCAAGGCAGATTGGGGCACCACTTCAAAACACCAAATTACGTGAGCACAACTGGCCCTTGTTCATAGGACCTGTTCTGCACATGCGCTGCCTGGCAAGTCCCCCAGGGTGGGAGCCCATGTCCCCTCTGCCCTAGGACCATGTGTCTTACAGGAGGTCCTAGAGCTTTTTCACCTTTCATGCCTAAGTTATCCCTCCTCAGCAGGGAGGGAGAGATGAGGGGTGTCTGCAAGGCTCAGCAGACACCTGGATCCTTGCAGGCTGTTTTGCCACAACCAGCAGTGTCACTCAGTTCCCAGAAGGAGCTGGGACTGGCATGCCTTGCCTTTCTTGTGACATCGGAGAACTCCTCAAATGCTGGCAAGTCCCAGAATGTCATTTAAAAAGTGTTTTAGACAATTGTACTTGGCACCGGGGCCCTTGGACAGGCAGCTTTATGTATGGTTGTTAAAGCCTTTCGGTGTCCGTGAGAAAGCTTTCCCTATAGCTCACCTACACCTAAAGCAAACAACTTCATTAGCTCAGGTGTGCGAGTGCTGAAAGCCAAGGGAGCTGGGGCAAATGCTCCCAGACACCGCTGCCCTGGTTTAATTTCTGTGTCTTACCTGTGATATTAAACCACACTTGGCTGGGGCCCATTTCAATGCTGATCACTCCCACCATATGGTTTACAGGATCTGTTTCCATCACGGCAAAGTTAAAGTGGGGTTCATCGAAAGCTAGTGGCTCTGAGGAAGGGCCAGGTCGGGAGACCCAGCTGATGTGAAGCCGCACGTGGGAGGAGAGCGGTGGGCTGCCACCATCGGTTGCCTTGACCTGCCAGAAAATGCAGACGCAGTCAGGGGGAAGGCTGGTTTAGCCAACAGGAGCTCCATAGAAAGCTGCTTCTCCCACCCACCAGGAGTTTCCAGTCCAAGTGCGCCCAAAATCCCACAAAACAAATCTTGACCCAATGGCCCATGCTCTGGCTGCTTCCGAGGTAGAGGCATGCAACTAAAATTTGTCTTAACCATCAAGCAAATCCACCAAGCTCAATCTATAGCAGAGACCTGGATCACAAGCCTCATTGCAAGGTCCCACAGACTGTGGGAAAGCTTTAAACCTATAGCCAAGCCCCATGGCCTGAGCAGGCTGCCAAATGGAGGCACCACTGAGAAAACAAAGACTGCTTACGTTCAGGTCCACTTGCATATGGGATCATGGATCACTGTGTTAATCTCTGAAAGTGGGTTGGCCAGTTAACTTATTCTCCATTTTTAATAGCTGCTTGCCTTCTGAATTTCACATAATTCCCTCCCAGTTTCTCTCCCTGTAACCCAAGTCTCACTCAAGCTCTCCTCCCACTGCTGCATTTTCCCCATCTCTTTCCTTCTTTTCTCTTTTCTGTTTCTGCAGCCTTTCCTCTCTTTCCCTCTCCACCCATCCCTTCCCACTGTCTCTCTCCATTTCCCTGTCCTCTCACCGTGAGTATGTTGTATTCGGAGGCAGGAAAAGCCTTCCTAGAGAACACCATGCCAGTTGTGGGGTTGATGGTGAATATCCCTTCCTCCTCCTCCTCAATGGTGTAGATGATCTGGCTGTTCTGGCCCTGGTCACAGTCTGAAGCTATCAGCCTGTATACTGGCAGAGGTGTCTCTGAGGCGTCTCTCTCGGGAAGCTGCACCATGAAGAGCTTGTGGGCAAAACTGGGAGGACTGTCATTGGCATCCAGGACTTGTATCACAACTCTGCTGGTGGACTTCAGGGCTGGTTCTCCGTTGTCAGAAACAGCCACCTGCCAGCAAGCAAAGGGAGTAAGTGACAGAGCTGTTTATTGTGACACAGGACATGAGCAACCGGCCTTTATCCTGATGGGCAATGACTACACCAGGGGGTTTTGCATGGATCTGCATTTGTATCTCAACATTTTCAGTGGCATTGCTCCTCTCTGCAGGGTAAAACCTGGTGGCTGTAGCTGGCACTGTGCAAGGCTTCTGCATGCACTGGGAGATGAGTCTGCAGGGCTCCTGCCTGCAGCTGCTCGGGACAGTGGGTCATATTGGTCATTAGGGGTCACACAACTGAAAATGTTTGTATTGCAATGGCATGGTGAGTTGCCATCCATCCTCACTTTGCTGTGCCTGTGCACACTCCCAGCGTGTTGCATCACAGAGAGAAATGTATCATCCTCAACCACCCTGCAGGACTGAAACACCTCAAGATCCCTCTAATGTAAATACGTGTAGCTTGTGGCGTGAAGGATGACTACTGGTAACACAGAACTACACAGCAACATCTGATAGAATGAGATAAATGACCGTGGGTTTCTCTGGCTTGCTCTTTCCCCCATAACTTTTTATCCATCCTGCCAAAGGATAAAACCAGGCTCACTAGAGACGAACCTAAGGACAACCTTCAGACTACTGTCCTACTCAAGGTGGATAATGGTGATACATGGGACAATAATAACACAGGGCTCACTAAGAAGTTAGTAACCACGGAAGTGGCCAGGAATGGTCAGATAGCAAGAGTAAAAACTGGTGGCTTAACTCCTTTTCTGAAATCCTTATATACCAATGCACAGAGTATGGGAAATAAGCAGCAGAAGGAGTTGGAGATCTGCCTTAGATTGCATGGCTATGATATAGTTGCAATCACTGAAACATAGTGGGACGGCTCCCATGACTGGAATGTTGTCATGGATGGCTATGTACTATTTAGGAAAGACAGACCAACAAGGCAAGGCAGTGGTGTTGCTCTTTATGTGCGAGAGCAACTGAAATGTAT